>JACEOJ010010650.1:0-78324 GCA_013761285.1 Campoletis sonorensis | reverse complement strand
ATAAGTCATTAATTAAATGATAAACTTTCAATTAATTATTTTTTTTTATTGCTATTACTACATTATTGTTCTTTGATTCAAGATTTATTTCATAATATTCTCCTATTAATAATTCTTAGCAAAAGTTTATCCTCCGTACGATATATCGCCGGAGGTTTTGCAAAAAATACAAAAGATAGCAGACATTAGATGGATCTTAAAGATATCAAATAATGTGTTGACTCATCACACGTTCTATCGCGTAATATTAAAACTAATTATTCCTGATTCCTTTTTTTTCTGTATTCCCTCAGAAAACAATGAATTGCTTCATCGACAAATTAATGAAAGATTTTTTTATATTAAGCTGATTTTTGTTTTAGTTCAATAAATATTTTGACATTTCTCGAAGTGCTTTATAGAATATTTAAAAAAATGTTCATCTTTTTTTCCAAGAATTTAGTTCAAGTTCTCAATCATTCAAATTATAATTCTAATGATTACTTTTCTAATATTCCTCGTTAAAAATTTCATCAGCATTTATAGAAATCATAATCGATTATATTAGTTAATTATAAACTTAATTAAATGTTTGACAATCGATTTCGTCAAAATTCACAAAGGATGAAGCGCCACGAGACGGATTTAGAGCGAACTAAATTTTCACAAGTTTCTTTACCATCTGAATTCAACGATTTTACCGACAAAGCTCGAGCCGGTGTTCAGTGCGTTTTGAAGTTGTCGCCTCGACACATTCGCGTTTACTCTCAATCTCAATCCAACAAACAAATATTTCGAATTAATAAAAATGACGTCTCTTCTCGTGCCGGAGATTCCAGCGCCTGGATTTTCTTTCGATCTTTGTCAAAGGTACGTGCGAATCCAAAATTATCGAAATCCTCGAATTATCCAGACAAAAATGACGTTCATTTGTGACTTGTAATTCTTGTCACATAACCTCAAAGTTTAATAATGCTGTGTCACTTTTACCCAATTATTTCCTTTCCCTCATAAAAAATACTGCAGTTTGCATCAAAATAGAAAACAATGAAGTCTGCAATTTCGTTTAATGAATGCACGAAAAAAAAATCGACATAAATCGCGTGGAGAAATCGAAAAATGTTCAAAATACGAAAAAAAAATTCGCGACGTGATTTCATACACTTTTTTTACGTTTTCTACACCCTCGATCGAACCTTTATTCATAAATGTCTTTGATATTTGTTGGATTTTAGAATTTTTACGATGTTCAATGAAATCTTTACGTTTTTCGATCTTTTTATGAATAATTCCAATACTTCCGTTTTTCTTCAGAAATGACTTGCTCGCCAAAAAAGGCTTTCCTGCGCCAAAGGCCCAAAAAACTGGTACAACCATCGTTGGCATCATTTATAAAGATGGAGTGATTTTAGGCGCCGATACAAGAGCCACCGAGGATACAATCGTCTCCGACAAAAATTGCAGCAAGATTCACTTCCTTGCTTCCAATATTTAGTGAGTTTTTCAATTTTTCTTCTATTTCTACTTCCATCACTTCCATGACAATAAATTGTTTTGCCAATTCCGCTCAAAATATTATATTTTTTCCCCATTTTGACGATCGATTCTTTTTTTGCCCCGATTTCAATATTTATCGTTATTCATTCATTTGTTTGTCATTTTTTTTTTTTTTTTTCTTCAATTTCCTTATTCTTACTTTATGAAATTTTTTCATTATTTGGAAAAATATTTGTGAAACACAGATTACGACAAATTTGAATTACAATTTTTTTGATTGGCGTAGAGTTTGGAGAAAAAAAATGTTTTTCCTTCCGCTAACAAAACATTCTGCAAAAAAGTTTATTGAAAACTTTGCAAACTCGAGAACCAAAATTAGTTTGAAAAATCATAAAAACCGTGTCGTTGCGTTGAATTTTTTACAAAAGCCAATTTTTGTAAAAATTTTCAATTGCGTTAGAAAAATCAAGGAAAACATTTGTCCCCGAAAACAAAAATAAAAAATGATTTTTACTTGAAAATATTGATGGTTCGCCGTTTCAAATAAATTGACAATCTCGTCGAACGATGTTGTCGAGCCATTGATCAAAATTGGCCTTTATAAAAGTTGCTGCGGAGCTGGAACAGCGGCCGATACAGAAATGACGACTCAAATGATTGCGAGTCAATTGGAACTTCATCGTTTGAATACCGGGCGCGTTGTTCCTGTTTCAACGGCAAATATGATGTTGAAACAATTGCTGTTCCGTCATCAAGGACACATCGGAGCTGCCCTTATCGTTGGAGGCGTTGACATCAACGGCCCTCATTTGTATTCCATTTTTCCACATGGTTCCTCCGAGAAATTCCATTACACAACCATGGGTTCTGGTTCTCTTGCCGCTATGGCAGTTTTCGAGAGCAGATGGAAACCGGACATGAGCGTAAGTTTTGTCTCAATCTATTCGATTTTTTATTTCAGTTCCAATGAAAACAAGTGATTTTTAAACATTTTTTGTTGTTATAACGAATTTTCTATTTATCGGATTTTTTCAAACGTACCTAAAGATTACGAATTTGGAAAAACTCAAGAAAATTTTTCTTCCATTTGCGTCAAAGTGTAACTTTGAAATAGAATTAATTTGAAGAATTATGAAGATTATTTCATTGTTTATTTTAAAAATAAGAAAAATTGAAAAAAATTCCAAATACTGTTCTCCAAAATGTAAATAAATATGATAATTCTTTCGATTTTAGAATTTAAATTGAAGTTAATGTACAAATTATCTAAACAATTTTTTTCTAAAATAGGAGGAAGAAGGGAAAAGTTTGGTAGCGGACGCAATTCGTGCTGGTGTTTTTAACGATCTTGGTTCCGGTTCGAACGTGGATCTTTGCGTAGTGCGAAAAACGGAGATCCGTGGAGTTGATTTTGACGCCCGAGCAGTCGATTATTTGCGTCCTTATGACGAGGCGAATGTCAAAGGCAAACGATTGGGTTCGTATCGTTATAACCGTGGCACGACTGCTGTTTTAACGAAGGAAGTGCGTCCGATAATCGTCGAGGAGGAGACGATCCGTAGAGTCGAGTTGGAGTCCATGGACACGTCGTCGTAAACGAAATTGCCAATTAATGGGCAATCAACATTTTTTTTCTAATGATTAATTTCTCTTAATTATTCATTGTCCCTTTTTTCAGTGAATTCAAAAATAAAGTGATATTCGGTAAAATTTCATTTTTTAAATGTAATTTATACAAAATCTTATTATACTGCCACACTCTCCGGTGGAGAAATTCTTTGCAAAAAACAGTCGATTTTTTAATAACAAATAGATTTTCTCAGAAACTCTTCTTCCGATTTAGCCCAAATTTTGCACGACTATTTAGTTGACTGGAGGGCATAGATCCTGAGATTTTGGAAGCTGTTTACGCATTTTTAAACTAATAATGGGCTATAACAGAAATTACCATTTTAGCTGGTTTTTATTATTTAGCGAGCGAACTAATGAACCGATTTTAATTTGCGACCCGCCAAATTGTTCGTTTTTCTAATATCTACAAATACTTATGGAACTTTTTTCCGCGGTGAAGAGTTTCGACGCTATCTCCGAAAAACATGGTTTTGCCAACTTTGACCGCGTGGCAAAAAAAGCCCCCCCAAAATCTGTGGTTGGAAAGTAATAGGCGTTCATCAGGGACATCAGCCCTACACGAAACCATCCAAAAAACTTGGTTGCGTTGTATGAAATTGTTTTTATGGATGTGTTTTTTTTCAAAGATTTATTATTTATTGCGGCTTATAAATAATAATAAAAAATCACAATTCTAGTCTACAATTAATGACAGAAGAACGGAAGCAAAAATTAGGGGCGGGAGAGGGGAGAGAAAAATTAAAATAGCCCAGCAGCTTGTTTGAGCCTTTGTCGTCTCCATTCGGGCAATTTGTCAAAATCGTCAGGATTCATTTTGAAAGTAGTGACGAAATCGTCGTAAGTCAAATGAATTTCTTTTCTGGAGACATCAACGCCCGGGGGTAAATTTTCCGGTTCGTTTTTCAAAATTCTCAGTGGATATTTGAGGTGAGAATCAAAATTAGAAATTTTGATTTTTATTTGGGGAGAAAAATTGTCGTGATTCGTTTGATCTCCGAAAGATCGTCTGAAACATTCGAACGAACGATAATCTCTCAAAAAGTTGTGATTCCAATTATCAAAAAGTCCTATAAAAGTTGGAGGCTCGTGAGATTGTTTGATTATCGAAATTTCCGTATTTCGGTCGCGACCCGCCGGATGACCGTACAAAAATTTTGTCCCCGCTGAAACACACTCCCGATAAGTCTTCATCGACGAATTTTTTCCCAACCATATCCATATCACTCGACCGGCATCCAAAATCCATGAGGATTCTGGCAAAAGACTGCTCTGTGTAAATCCCAATATTTCATCGCCATGAAATATGCCATCCGTCACTCGACACTCGTACAAATGCCTCTGGGATTCTTCCTCCTCTTCCCTTGACTCTGTACCATAATTTCCAGGTCCTGAAACGCGTTTTTTTTTTTAATTTCAAAACATTTTTCTTTTTCTTGCGTAGAATTGTGAAAAATATAGTTTTTTTGTAATCAAAATGCAATTTTTTATGATATAAAGGTTAAAATTAATTAAAATTATTCTTGCAGCCAAAAACATTCAAACATATTTTTTGTTTGACTCATTGAATCCCAATTTTTCAAATTATTTTCCATCTTCAATCGATCTAATTACAGAATCGTGGAGAAGGTGGAACTTTTCAATGATTAGATTTTTGATGAACTATTTAATTGCAGAAAAAATTGCAAAATCTCACCACCAAGTTGTTGCCAAAAATCATCATGTTCCTTGCCCTCAGCGACGAGAGGAGCGCTGCTTGGTGCCAGTCGTCTCGAAGCTTCTCTCGCGTCCCCGGTACTTCTTCCTCCGCACCAGACGTAAGGAGATGTAGAGAAGAGAATAAAAACACCACCAGAATCGAGACTACTCGATCTTAAGGGACGTTCCAAAGCTTTTGAAGTGTAAGGCGTTGAGCCAAAAACACGAACAAGATATTTCTTTGGTGCTGAAAAAATAATCATTTCATTTAGTATTTAATAAATAAACATTCGTCGGGCAGAATGCAAAAAAAAAGAGATCACTTCACTCGTTTCCCAAACATGAAAGAAAAATGAAGTTCTCTTTTTGTTTGAATATTTCTTCCCTCAATATCGAAGAAATAATGAAATGAAGAAAAACTTATAGTGAAGCTAACGAATGAAGAGATGACTCACGGAAATCTTGATGTTGTCCGGCAAGAATTCTTAATTTTCCACCATAAATTTGTAACAAATGTGGTGGTTCTCTTCCCTGTGAAGCTTTCACGAGCTGAGCGTCAGTTTCTTCGGCAAGACGACAGGCTGCTTCGAGGGCTGTGTCTCTGTCGATCCCGGAAGAATGTGCTCCTTCCCAACAGTAAATCTATTCACACATTTGCACACAAACGTTTAAGTTATCACACGAAATATAAATTCGATGCGCGTTTCCCAACGAGTGTAAGTTACTCGATTTTGATTGCAGATATTTCTTCCTTTGTTTAGAAATCAAGAAATCAAGGACCCTAAAATCGAAATAGGAAATTGTCTTGTGGCAAAGTCGATTCTTCGTGTAATAGTTGAAGCAGGCCATAGCTTCCCAAAGAAGAAACAGTCAAGAACAATTATAAATAGTGTTTTCAAAACCCCCGAAGAAGCCTAACTAATCCAAGTAACTGCAAAAATCAGTTTTCGCCCAAGACCATGTCTTCTTTAAACTTTCAAACGTCCCCAAAGAAGAAAAAACCACGACAGTTTTTATTTTCAATCCCTTTCAAATAAGAAGACGAAATTCCGCTATAAAAACCTCATTTCTTCTCTCAAACCCCTGAATAGGCTTAAAAAAACTCAATTACCCAACAGAAGAAACTGTGCCATGTAGGTAACTTTATATGTCTTCCTTCCAATTCCCAAAAAACTTAAAAAAGGTATTTTCTCTTAAAAACGAACTGTTCAAACAACTTAATTCCCATGAACTCCATGTGTTCCTATTCCATAGCTTCATAAAAAAGAAACGAGTACTCACAATAGTTCTTCTTCGTCTTCCCTGCCCATATTTGTAGCACATGACATAACAGACGCCGGCATAATATATCCCACGATCTTCGATCTCGACCAGTCCATTTTTTCCACAGACTCTCCAAATAGTTTTGTCCCCACTGCCATCATCGACCAATTGGCATTCAGCGGCCATTCTGGGTCGCTCAGCCATGTAATCAGCTTCAAAATTAGCGGGCAACGTGAGTGGTCGGTTTCTCATGGTATCCCAGAGTTTAATCAAAGTTCTCATCTCATTCGGTTCTTCCCCTTCGAGTGCTCTGGCGACTGGCACGCCGGAAGAATATCCTTTTTTCTTGACAAAGCCTCTCGCGTTTCTGACTGCTTCGAGCTGCTCACGGGCATCAACTTCACGTCCAACCCACGCCCAAACTCCGGCTTCCCCACGATCCAAAAGATAAACGGAACTGGAGGTCAAATCTCTTCGAAATATTGGTCCAGATTTCATCTCCGCCACTTTGTACTTGCCCGATTGCTCGCAACACTTGTACAACTTTATCGGACTCGGTAGATACTCTGCTTTACCGACCTCCGGTAATACAGATCTCGACTGAGGATCGAGATACGATTCGAAGAGCTGCCGATCTTCTTTGCCGATCGTTTTCTCGTAACCATCCTCGACCACCACCACCCGGTAATTGTTGTTATCCCTGCGCGATTCCACGATTGTCGCCCCATGTCTTTTGTGCAATTCGCTCGAAGACGAGCCCAGCCAAAGGAACAAAACTCCTCCTGATTTCGTGTCCAATAGAATCACGTCACGTGACGTAAAATTACTCCATCTGACACCATCCAATTCTGTCAATACCGGAAATGACAATCCCGTGATCCGATGCAACGTACAACTCGGACTTTCAAAATGATTCCGCTCGATCACGAACTCACGACGGAAATACGACATCAAGCGAGAAGTTTCACGACCCTCCGACTCACGCGATAATATACTCGCTGACACTTGCGAATCCAACTCCGCTGCTCGCAATGCAGCGCCACCTGAAATCGTTGAATCGCAGGACGAACCGATCCAGAAGTGGATCGCGCGGACCGAGTTGTTCGGCTTGACCTCTTTCACCTTGAACGGTTTTGTTTCCAATTTTTTTCATTAATCATCGATTCTTTGTATTTAGCCATTTAAGAAAATTCTCTAAAAAATCATATTTCTTGCAAATGTTTTGAAATATGTATTTTCATCATTATTATTCAACGATTTTGCAACTTTTTAACGTTTTTCATAAATTTTTCGTACTATGATGAAAAATGATCGAACGCGGAGGAAAATTGAAAAAATCAAATGTATATGATTGCGATAAAATTACCGGTACTCCGGGATACGGAAGTGGTCCGTCTTTGGAAGACACCGCGTAGATTATGTAAGCAGACTCGGATAAGAAAATGCCCATTTTATTTCTCGGTACGCTGATTGCTCGCAAACCCTGAAAAATTACACAATTTTATTTTCGTAATTGCCATAAATTCCAGAATTTTTTTTCACGACAATCTCCACAAAAGTGGATCATAAAATAGCTAATAATAATAATAATAATTGACATTTATTATTAATTATTGATAATTAACTATAAAAATTATTCTCACGAATCAAATGAATTTCCGTAATCTCTTGAATAGAATAAAAATAACCAAAATTGATTGTGCACCTCAAAAGAAAAGTCAGTATTTTTTGTTTGTTTAAATTTTCGGAAAAACATTGAACAAACACGGAAATTTGTCCTCTGTCAAAAAAATTGTGTATCACGTTCATCAAAAATAAGGATTTGAAAAAAATTGTTGTGAAGAATTTTCTCTAAAACTTGGTAAGTAATAATTAAATAAAATATGATTTTAATAATAAACTATAAATAAATTGAAACATTGACCGAAAAATACCTCAATTTTCCAAACGAGGAATACGGTACGATTTTTAGGTACACTTCTGAAGACATCGCTGCCCGAATCATCAGAGCACGAGCTTCTATCGTCCTAGAAAAAAAAAAAGGTAAGAACCGATAAAATCAAGAAAAAGAATCGGTCTCATAAATCCAAGTGGATTAATGGTTTGCGTCGGGTTCGATAGCATTGTCGATAATGGCGATAAAAGGCTGCAAAAGGAGCGTTATTTAAGCAAAGATTAAGCGAAGCCAAGTGCCTAAACAGCGTTGAAAAATCAATTTTCCTTTTTTTTTTTTACCTTCGCCAATATTTCGAAGATCATCTCGGTGCCGGGCGAAATATCGCAAGCCGAGGGATCTGGATAGCTCCAGAAAATACCCAGGTCGATGAAAATCGAAAACTTTTCACCCAACAGAAAAAAAAGAGAAAAGCAAATTCGAAGAATATCCCAACAACAAAAAATGGCGAAATTTTTGCAAAATATCTTCCAGCGATGAAGAAATGATGGAACGTTGTTGAAAAAACGGAAATGAGTTGAAAAACAAAAAAAGAAGAAAAGATCGGAAGAAACCAGAGTCCTTCGTTGCGTCTGACGTTCGTGGTTACCCGCTGAAAACTAGCTCATGAGAAAACCGGCAGAGTCGATGTATAATACGATCTCTCACGAGGACTTAATCACACCGCATTATACATAGAACCGATATGTACATATATACAAGTCATCCGGCCAGGTAGAGCACACATAGACACATATATAGAGTCCATATAAAGTCATATATGCAAAAATATATATCTGTATACATTAGCATAGATGTACATATGGATTTATGTAAAAAAAAAGATTATATATATATAGATATGTATACATATGTATATAAGGCAGGTCGACTGTACTGTTATAAGTGTGCAAGTGATTCGAGCACTATTTTACGAACCTAAAGATTCTAAGCACGGAAGTAGTAATCTTGCTTCATATGTACGAGAAAAGGTGGAGAGAGAGAGAGAGAGAGAGAGAGAGAAGATGAAGAAGAGAAAGATGATGATTTCGCAGTCACTTGCACAATCGCGTAGGTGTGAATGCAAATTTTTTGCTGGATAGTTCTAGATCGTAAACGATTTACGCGACCAAACTCTAGTAGCACACTTCCCAAGAGTTTTATGATAAGATGTACGAAAGTGTGTTCTGGTGATGATGATGATAATGATGATGATGATGATGATGATGGGCCCGTTTCCTCGAGGGGAACACAATTATTCACTCCACTCGGACGCGTCGAGTTGTAGAGGGTGGGGACAAGAACGTTCCACTCTGCGGATGAGTGATAACGAACTGTGACTCTCGAAAGAAAAAAATGGCGGTGGTAATACGCTGAGAGGGTGCGAGGAAGATATGAGAATCGGAAGATGAAGAGACGCCGAAAATATTAAAGAGAGAGAGGAGAAAGAAACGATGTCCTTAATTTGGAAGAAAAATAGAGGAGGAATAGAAAAAACAGTTAAACGTAAAAAAGAAGAAAAGAAGAAATGGAGAAGAAATCATGGAGATTTATGCAGAAAGGAACAAGTTATAAAACAACGCGTGGTACTAGAGCTGGTGAGAAGATAAAATGATTAATGTCATGAAATATCAAAGAAGAAGAAAAGAAGATATGCGGTAAATGATAAAAATATAGGGGCAGTAATGAAGAAAAATGCAGGGGAACGAAGAAACACTGGAAACAGCGAATCGTGGTAAAGAAGAGAAAAAAAAATAAAATATTCGCGAGCAATATCGAAGAAGAAACGGAAGATATCCGAAGGAAAAAGAGTTTTAAAAAGCAGCAGATAACAAGAGACACTGAAAAATAATGGCAGACGAGAAAAAGCGGCGGAGAAAATCAAGAAGAAAAGAAGAAATAAGCGAAGAATTTTAGAAGAAGAAGAAGAAGAAAAGCAACGAACATAAAAATAAACACCGAAGAAAAAATCCTGACCGACAAACAAGGAAGAAATGACAGAAAACAAAGGAAGAAAAGAAGAAATGGTTAAATTCACTCAACAAAATCAAAAGAAAGGCAAACACCTGCATTTTGGCGCCAAAACTAAACAAAGAAGAAATGAAGAAACGTTTGCAAAACGTTCCAAAAGTTGTTTGCACTGGGCTAGAACGCTGCTACAAAAAATCTTCAAAGAAAAAAAAAGATTCAAGAAGAAACGTTACCCTTTTGGAAAATCCCATCGTTTAAAACGTCAATAAAAAACGAACGTCGATATTTCCAGGATCATTTGGAGCGCGAGCGAATGAAATTCCTTCACAAATGTGAGAAGCGACGCGGGATTTGTAAAGAAAAACACACGAAGAAAGCACCGCACAGGAGAAACGAGACGAGCACGTAACAGCGCGGCTAACTGTTCACAGGCGACTGACACGTATTATATTTTTCAAAGTATATTAAAACGAAAAAAAGAGAAAAAAAAAAAAAGAGAAACAAAAGAGAAAGAAACCATAGCGGTGAGTCCGGAGAAGAGCAAAAGGCTCGTCCGGAAGTGGGCCCGGAACTCCGTTCGGCCACCCGTGACCAACGGGCTAGCCTCATAAATACACATACGAACTCACACACGTGCAACCATAACACGAAGCCTCTTCTTTCTCTCCTGGAACACATATATGCGGGCATTGAAAAAAAAAAGAAGAAAAAAAAAAATACAAGCGCGTTATCTAACGCACCTGCTACTCCTGCTGTTGTTTCTTCTCTCTTTCTCTTCTCCACTCTCTACACACGCTCCAATGACAAAGAAATATAATGGAGGAGAGAAAGAGAGACACATAATCACTCACTCGAGTCCTGCAATGAGTTTAGACTTTCTGTGCTCGCCAACTATACGTGTTTAGGTGAAATTTTATCGTTTAAATAGGCCATGGATACATTGTTCAAAACATTTATTTCTTTTTTTTTCTGCTTGTCGAGCAATCACCACTCTTTATTAAATCGAACAATTATTTTCTACTTTTGTTCTATTTCTTCATTCATTCTTATTTTCATATTCGACGTTTCTTCTTTTCTGGCTTTTCAACTATCACGTTTTCTTCTTTTAACCACAGTTTTTTCTGCCTTTTTGACATTTTTTATTCTGTTTCATAAATAGTTCGTTTTTTCATAGTTCTTCTTTATTTTATTGCTTGAGCTACTATAAATTTTATAGATCGAGGAACAATTTACTTTTTTTTTCCAATTTTTTTTGCAAATCAGTCTTAATAATTATTTAAAAAAACTATACAAACAGACTTGAAAAAAAAATCAGATTTGTCGCGTGAAATCTTTAATTTACTTTATCACTTTAATTAATAATAATAATATTATGTTAATACTTTAAAGTACTTTATTGTTATATTGGAAAAATTGCGCACTTGTTTGATTAATTTGTAAGTATTCATTTTGGGACTAAGAACATCGTAATTTTTTATTCGTACGACCAGTTGCGAGGGGAAATGTTCCACATGGGGTCAGTTCTAAGGCATCCCAAAAGGGTGAGACTGAGGGGCTTGTCAACCACGAAAAAATATCGAGATTACAATCTTATAAAAAAATTTCAATAAAAATAAAAATTTTAACTTATACATTTTTTGAATTGAATTGTTTTCTTATGTATTTATAAAATGAAAATAATGGCAATATTAATGAAGAAAGTCTAGTGAAGATATACATCAAGGGACGATAAAACTCGACATTTAATTTCGATTTTTTTTTTTTTTTTTTTTAAGAAAATCAAAATAATTTGGCTTTCATGAATAAAAAAGTGAACGTCGTGGAAAATCGTGTCTTTTAAGTTCACGTCGTTCGATGACAGCCCATCGAGTTGTAAAGGTTTAAAAGTGGAGACAAAAATCAATTTTATAGAACTAGTACTTTTTGTTTTCTTCTTTCTCGAAGATTAATGATGAGAAAAATCTGATGGATTGGCGAAATCGGGAAACCGACTACAGGAGCGGTACGAAGTATTTTTTTTTCTTCTTTTCCAGATTCTTTCGTAATAATTATCAATAAAAATTAGGGATAACGTTTTGTTTTTTTTTTTATAAACGTAATTATAACGTTAATAAAAATTGTTTAAGGAATAGAAATTAAATATTTTTTGAAATGGCACCAATTTTAATGCTTTTTTAGTCGACGATTTACACCTCGAGGACAGTAAAAATCTTCTGGCAAAATCTCGAAGTGATGCCAGTATTTTTAACCTTGGAGGCTGTGACGTGTGTGCCGAAGAAACAGAAGTAAATAAATATCGTAATTTTGCCAAAATGCATTTTTCTAAATTTTGTCGAAATTCTTAAGAGAATTTATTCTCCTGATTTATTTATTTATTTTAAATTGTTTTTGTTGATCGAATTTAGCGAAATGTTAGTATTTTGTTGAAAAAAAATGATTTCTTTGAGTAAATTTGAGTAATTAATCAATTTGAAAATACTTTTGTATCGGTATTTGAAAATAGATCGATTATTGCGATTCGGATTCGAAAGATTTTGCGTTAGCGTTCGATCGACTGAGATTGGGAGCTTCGGACAATTCGAGGGAAGCAACTTTGCCAAATTTTGGCGATCGTGGAACCCAAACTTGTCCCTGTCCTGATTGCATGGAAAATAGCGAATTAAAGAATTGCCGAGAGATCAAAAGCAGGGAAATTTCTTCAATGAAACTCGTCGTACAAGGACCCGAAATTTTGAATTATCAGGTAACTTTGTCAAATAGAAAAAAAAACAAAAAATTCAGAATTTATAATCTTTAAATCGTTTTTTAACTTTTTTTCAACTCCGTAGGAATTTTTTTTCATTTCTTTTCCTCCGTAAAACATTTCTCCATTTTTCTTGGCTTCGAAGATAGTTTTTTCATTTTTTTTGCCCCCGCAGAACATTTTTGATTTCTTTCAACCTTCTTACACCATTTTTTCTACTCCGATAACTTTTTTCAGGTTTTTTTTTTATTTGACGGATAAGAAATTGATTTATTTTCATTTGAAAGGGATTTCAATATACTCCTGACGACATAGCACGATACTGGAAAAAAGATTCGCGGATGTGGCTGTGGAAATCGGTGCGATTGGCTCGTAAGAAAATGTCCGAGGCGATAAAAACGTTGCCGATCGATTGCGTTTCGAAAACGGAGCAAAAAACCGCGGAGTAGAGATTTTTTGATAAAAAGAAAAAAAAATAGAGCTCGACGAAGTGTGAAAGGATTTTGGAAAGTTTTTTTTTTTCATGTTTTTGTTATCAAATTAATTACAAGAAAAAAAATGGAGCGTCGATCTTCGTTTATTTACAATACAACTTGATAAATTTTATTTCTTCGATTTATTTCGCGTTTCCATTGTTAATTTATTTGTTTTTTTCTTTTTTCTATCAACGATACTTTTTATTTTTTATTTTTCCGAACGCGAAATTGAAGGGGAAACTTTGGTAACGAAAAATTTGGCTCATCCGCAAGTCTCGACGCTCGCGAGCTCCTGGCCAATCTCGAGATTTTCACCGACTTCGAAACGAGCGAAATCGAGAATTTCCGCCTGCGAATCGATCAAAACTTGCTGAACTGTTAAGCTCGGGTCCAACAAATATTCTTGGTAAATCATCGCTGTTTCGTCGTCTGCATTTTCTGCCGGTTTGTCCACTTCCGGCTGACCTATTTTCGTTGGATTCATTCCTGAAACACCAGACACGTTTTTTTTTCCCTTCATTTGAAGCGATTTTTCAATCGTTTTTATGGTTTGAATTATATTTTGGAGAAAAAAACTCTATTTCGCAGCGTTTTCTGGCGAAACGGTTGGAGATAGGACAAAAATTCATGGGACCAATTTTGTAGAGCGTAAAATTTGCTACAAAAAAGATTCCGAAGAAATTTTTCTATTTCCGGTGGTTTAGTCATTAGAGCTCATCGAAATAAGACCTGGTTTTCAAGGTCATATATGGACCTTCCTTTTATGGTGTGTAACACTGAAACGGTTGGAAATAGAGCAAAAGACCATAGAAGCATTTTTGAAGAGCATGGAATTTCCTCCAAAAAAGGTCCCGACAACATTTTTCTATCTCCAGTCGTTCAGCCCTGAGAGCCGATTGAAGAAAAAAAAAAAACCCATTTTTCAAGGACTCTGCACGAAGTCTTATGGTTTTTTGTTCTACAAAATTGCTCCCACGGTTTTTTGCTTAGTTCCTCTCAACCTTCGAGCAGAATGGAACTCCGGAAATCACGTATTTTTCCACCGGCTCTACAGACTAAAATACTGAAAGTAAAAACGTTTGAATACAGACTTTTTTGTAGAAAATTTGATCCTCTACAAAATTGTTCCTATGGACTTTTACTCTATCTCCAACCGTTTCGGCAGTACGTGCCATAAAATAACTCAGATGACGAAAAAAACGTTACAAGAATTTTCGACTCTCAGTTCAGTCCAGAATGAAAATAATTATGATCATCGATCGTTGCTCTACATAAATTATAACGTCTTGGAATAACTTACCGATGATATGTTGACACAATTGAGTGCCGAGTAAATCATCGTTGACGGATTTGTAAGCGAGAATAGCTCCGTATTTGCCAAAAGAAATTGGAAGAGAATTGGGAGGAGCGGGATGAGTGGAGCCGGCCAATTTGACATCCGGGTGGACTCTGACGCAAAGGGCTCTTCTGATGCCAATATTTTCAGCGACGCTGCCAATGGTCAGCGCGGTATGATCGTTTAGAGTTTTTCCATCGAGAGCAGGTAAAATTTTGAGCGCGTCGCCATCCAAAAGCGATTTGTTGATCGTGTCGTTGCCAGGAATTCCATCGACTGTTTTAGCACCGCAGCGACAACCGTTTCAGCCAGACCGTGAAATTGTTTGTTTCGCGCAACGAAATCTGTCTCGCAATTGATTTCGACCAGCGCCGCATGATTTTTTTCAACCATAACAGCCACGAGGCCTTGGACCGTCGCTCGTCCCTGCAGTTTTTCTGCTTTCGACCAACCCAGAGCCTGCGCTTGCTCTTTTAGCCAAGACTCGGCCTTCGTAAGAGAAAAAGAAAGTAAAATCAACTCCCCGACGAGTTTTTGACGATTTGAAACTCATTTAACGTCTTTTAATTCATGAAAATCACCCCAAAGCGTCTTTTTTTTTTTTTATGACTTTCTAAAAACATGGAAAATTTGCTAAACAATGGCTCACCTTGGCCAAATCGTTGTTGTGAAGTTCCAAAGCTTTTTTGCAATTTGAAAATGTGTAACCAGTCTTTTTGCGCAATTTTGCTAGCGACGACTTGCTCGACGAGTACCAAAACGCATTGTTCGTGTGGAACAAGCGATGGAAATTTCGGCAAATCATCTGAGTAACAAAAAAAATTTATGTTTTTATGTCAAGATATCGATGGACGTGAAATTTTGTAATTTGTGACTACGGATATCGACAATTGTGGAAAGAAGAAGGTTCATTTTTGAAAAATTGTGCGATTTGTTGTTGTTTTTTTTTTTTTTTGTCTAAAAATCGCATGAAGTAGTTTTTTTTTTTTCAATCAAAAACATAGAAAAACTAGAGAATTTGTCATTCGTACTACACCAAATGTCAAAATGAAAATTTGACACTCGTTTTATACTTTTTTCGAGTCGATGTTGTATTCTCGTTTCGATGGAGCATGAATTTATATTTAAAAAAAATTTATTTGCATTTTAAACTAACTGTCAATATTATTTTGACAGATTTCCACAACTTTTTCGTGTAGTTTCTATATTATATGCGAAACAGCAGTCTATTGATGAAAAAACAATTGAGTTTCGTAAAATTTTCGAGGTTATATGGGATTTGAATCGATTTTTTTAGCTTGCAGGTGCTCGAAATTCGGAAATATTTAGCGAAGCTTCAATTAAAACGATATTTATTAATATTTAATAATTTATTTACAAGAAATTTTAGTATTTTTCAAGACTTTCAAAATCTATGAGCTTTAGGGTTATGTTTGAATCAGTTCGACATTTCGAGGTTACACGATCAAAAAACACTGAAAAACTGAAAAAAAACGGTGCTTCATCTGAATGAAGTCAAGTTTAATTAAAATAAGAAGTTTTGCTGAATTCGGGGATAAATATATAGGAATTTATTTGATAAATCGATCAGATACGTTGCCCTGGAAACTGGAGATTATTTGCACTCGGTCGCGAAACTGTCTCTGGCACTTTCGTAAGCCGGTAAGCGATGAATTACAAGAAAATCACATTATTTTGACGTGACATGGAAAAAAAAGGTGTAAAAATCGAGTTTTGTGATTGAAAATTTGATCGAAACTTCAAGAAGCCGTAATACGAAGGAACAAGGAATAAAAAAAACGATCGTTATCTCGCTTACCGTGACGAAATTCGTCTGCACTTTGCTTTGCGTTCAAGCAGAAGACAGAAGTGTCAAATATCGAAATAAAAAAAAAAAGTTGTCACGAGTATATAAATAGTGAACAAAATGTAAATATCGAATTTTCAATTCGGAAAATAAGCACAAAAGGATAAAAACAACAAAAATGTGGGAAACTGGCATCGAGAATAATGGAAAAGTAACCAAGTCGGTAAAAAGACCTTCGACGACGTTGACTTCCGGTGCGGAAGTGAAGGTCGAGCCTCTGTTCTCTCTTCCGAAGAATTTGATGGATTCTTCGGTCTGTAAACGTTTTAAGCAGAAACTCGACAGTTCTACGATTAGGAAAAACAGAACTGAAGCTTTTCTGAAAAGCTCGTTTACAGGTAAAAGATTGCGGCGAGAAGAATTTCGTAAACACGTTGTTGAACTCGTGGTCAAACCGGAAGTGAACGACGAAGACGTCGCAAACGATAGAGATTTAAATCGTTATTATTATTACGTTAGAAATGGAATTGACACGATTCACGTGACTTCCATCGACGAGGATATCATCAGGAAAATCATTTTATTGATTCCTGATAATCTTTGTCAGAGATTTCGACGTTATCTTGAATCTTTAATCGAAGAAGTCAAGGAAGAGTTTATTTTTAGTTTGAAAAAATCCATCGTCGAGTTTGTTCTCACCGATCCATTTGACCTTCAGACTCGATACAAAGTTCGTTATTTATTCATCTACCAACGTTTTTTCTTTTTTTTCCAATTGTTTTATTCAAAAAATATATATGTATATATAGATTAATTCACACAGAATGTCTCAACACCCGAGAGGTCCGAGATTTCGAGGAAACTTTTCAAACAATCGCAACTCAACTTGAGCGACAATCTTTATTTGTTAAATCCTTGTATGAGGTTGACCTTGGAACATTGGATTCGAGATTGGCGGTAAATATGAATTCAGGATCAATCTTCCGTAAATTTTGAGCGGGAAATATGATCTTTAAAAATCAATTCTCGATAAATCATTGAAAAAAAAAAATCGCCACGAATTTTTTCTTCTGCCAACAAAAAAAATATTTTTTTTTAGCAGTTAAATGAAATTCTACTGAGAAATTTTAACGATCGGTGAACCTTTAAAGGCGATGGGGTCGCGGATTTCAAAACTTAACTCGAAATTCATTTAATAATTAAAAATCTGCAAAAAAATATGATTTTGAGTAAACATGACTTCAAAATTTTTTCTAATACAAAATTCTTTAAAAAAAACACAAATTTGAATACAGATCATTTCGGTTGATCGATCTCGATGAAATAAGGGACAGTAATGAGAGTTGGGACTGCACAAATTTTGAGAATACTCTTTCTGCTCAAATTCGTTTAAGACGAAACATTCTGAAGACTTCTTGGTTTGGGAATATCCAAAATATTTTTCTCGTGGTAAATAAAATTTAAAAAATGACTATTTTTTTGCGAATATTCGAAAAAAAAATCGAATATAATTTTTATTATTATTTTTTCTTCAGAATAACAGAAAAAAACTTGTGCCAAGTCCACTGCTGAGAAAACGATTCAAAAGATTCTTCGATTGCGCATGCGCCATGATGGAATCTCAACTCTTGGGAATTTGCAAATTCACCCTCGAAGATCTCATGAAATTTGTTCTCAATCGTTACGACAATCGTGGATTCAAACTCAACGTTATCGTTAAATCAAAAGATCTGATTTACGATCCACCTGTCAAATATTTTTATGACGTTTTGTGCAATATTATTGATTCTTTGGTAAAAGCTGTTTCCGGTTTTGATCGACTGGAAAATCAACTTTATCTCGACTGGTCTGGAGCTCGATCTGTTCTCAAGGTAAGATAAAAATTTCAATCGAAAATCATAAAATCATTTTATTTCAATGAAAAACTTAATGATCACAAAATCACTGAAAAAAAACCAGCCAAAGATTTCAACAAATCATAAAAAATAATAAATTAGAAATAAACTCAAAAATATTCGTGGAAAAAAAGTAAAAATTCACATTATTTGGGTTTGTTTGAAAAGAAATTGAAACGAATAATAGAAAATAAGTGAATTGTTTTAAAAATCGAAAAAACCAGTTGAAATTTTTTCGATAAATAAAAGAAAAAATTCAATGACAGCCAAAAATATCGACAACGATGATATCGGATTACAAAAAAGCGATTGCTGATCTGCTGATTGTCGAACGAGTCGAGCCAGAAGAAAAAATCGACGAACTTCGCAAGTAGAGACCAAAAAAATAATTCGAAAAAAAAAAAAGAAAATTTCTTTGAAAATTCCATTAATTATTTCATTTTGTACTGATAGATATGAGAAATTTTACAACGACGATGAAAAAAACAAGGTCAAAGATTTTTTGGCTGACGATCGAAAAATGAGCGATGAGTTTCACGAATTGATTGCATTTTATCGAGAACTTGCTCGAAAAATTCCTACGGAGATCGAAAAAACTATTTTTTCGGGTTTGTTCGAAATAAATCTCGGAGACTTTATCGAGACGCTGGTAGGGGCGATCAACAATTTTGAGAAGTTATTAGTCGATCGATTGGTCGTTGATTATCAAGCTAAATCGAAATCGTGAGTGATTTAAAAAAAAAAAAAAACGCCAATTTTCATTTTTTAGTCAAAATTTAATCAAAAAACTAATAATAATTTTTTTTTTTTAATTAAATTCAGTGCTGGCGATGAATATCAAGCTATCGCCGATCGTGCCCTCAGCCAACCACCAAATACAGCTGCCCTCATGGATCTCATAGAATTTATGAAAAAAGCCGAAATTTCTACTCTCAAAAATCTCGAATTCAGACTCCACGAAATTTTGGAAAGCATCAGTTATCTCTCCGACGTTTGGCTTCTTACCGAGTCGGAGATCCGGATAAATAATATCGCTTTTCAATGGTATCACAGAATGCCGAAAATTTTAGAAAGCAACAGGCAAATTATCGAAACAAAAACTCAAGAATTTCAAGAGGCTCTTAAGGGTAATTTTATTTTTTATGTAACAATTAACATTTGTTTTCTTTGTTATTTTTTTATTTTTTTATATCGATCGTCAAAAACATAAATTTGGAAAATTGACAACAATCGTAACAACAACAATTAAGCTGAAAAAGTGTTCAGTGGAAAAAAGCATTTAAAAAAATCGAAAACTAATTTAAAAAACGACTTGGACAAGAAAAAAACCAAACCCGAATGATAAAAACTCAATTATTCATTAAATTTAAACAACAACAACAAAATAACCAAACATACAAGTTCGAAAAATCACAAATTTCACTACGAAATAAATGTCAATTTTCAAACAGCTAACGAACTAATAAAAAAAAGTAAAACAAGGAAGAAATACTAGGAAATTTAGGAGCCACATAATTATTTTCTAGATTTATTTTGAAAAACATGTTTAAATCCATCTACTGAATATATTGATGACTAACAACCAAAGAACAAAGTTCTCTGTAACATTTATGTTTATAAAAGATGGAAAAAAAATAAAAACTATGTTTACAGAAGGCCAAAGTTGATGAAAAACAATGTTAAAAAAGATAATAATAATAATAATATTATTATTAATAATAAAAAATCGTTAGGACGATATAAAAAATTCGAGGAGGAGTTGGAATCGTACGCTCGTCAAGTGGAAGAGTTTCAATATTGGGGTGACATTGAGGAAGTATATCGTTATCAGAAGAAGGCTCAGAGCCTGGAGAACAAATTGATAGTGGCGATGGAAAAGATCGAGAAGTTTAACGAGGAGGAAGCGTCATTTGGTTGGATGACGACGCAGTATCCACTCCGTAAAAAGGTGGCGGAACGTTTGGTGCCATTTAAAAAGTTGTACGACGCGACTTGCGAGTACATGGTGAAGCACGAAAAGTGGATAACCTCGATGATCGGTGCCCACAATCCTGAAGACATCGAAAACGACGTAAGCGTGGCTTACAGAACGATTTATAAACTAGAGAAATCGTTTGTCGAACCAAAATCGAAAGAAGTGGCCGCAGTGATGCGCGAAAAGATTGAAGCTTTCAAAGAGCACATGCCAGTGATTATGACCTTGGGTAACCAAGGAATGAAGCCTCGACATTGGGAAGAAATATCCAAGATCGTTGGATTCCCTATCAAGGTCGACCCTGAAATGACCTTGGGTAAAATTTTGGACATGAAACTGAATGATTACATCGAGAAGTTTGAAGTCATTTCTGAGGCTGCCACTAAAGAAAGTACCCTGGAAAAAAATATGGAGAAGATGCAAAAAGATTGGCTCAACATGATCTTCACTGTCAACCCTTACAAAGATACTGGCACTTTTGTCATTGCAAGTGTCGATGACATTCAGCTCATGCTTGATGACCATATCACCAAAACCATGACCATGAAAAATTCTGCTTACATCAAACCTTTCTATGGACACATTGTGTGGGTTGCCAATAATTTATTGATTTCCATCACATTGGAAGATGGCATCCAATCATTTTGTTCCTTGGATTCACAGAAAATGGGAAAACAAACTTCATCTGCTGGAAGACATTCTCGATCAATGGCTGAAGGTCCAGGGAACGTGGATGTACCTCGAACCTATTTTTTCGTCTCCGGACATTCAGCAACAAATGCCAGACGAGGGACGAAGGTTCAGCGCTGTAGATAAAACCTGGAGGGACATCATGAAGACCGTTCATGCCGATCCCAAGGTCATGTCCGTCGTTGAAATCGACAAAATGTTGGAAAGGTTGAAAAAGAGCATGGGACTCTTGGAATTGATTCAGAAAGGCTTAAACGACTATTTGGAAAAGAAGAGATTGTTCTTCCCACGATTTTTCTTCCTTTCGAACGACGAGCTGTTGGAAATCCTGTCAGAAACGAAAGATCCCACTCGGTAACGTGATCCAAACCTTTTATTACAGAATTGCATAATTATTTCCTCATTGCGTTTAAACATTTCAAGTTACCAAACATAAACACGTTTTTGAAAAGAGGGATACAGTCAATACGCACTGGAAAAAAGATACATTTTTTGAAGTAATCATATTGCAAAAATGATTGATTCAAAAATTCATCAGTGAAAATGTCTTTTTGTTGTAAACGTATGTGTAGAATGTCATTGAGAATTATTCAACTGCGTACGTTCTTCTTTCCAGGGTTCAACCCCATTTGAAGAAATGTTTTTGAGGGTATAGCGAAGCTGGACTTTGATTCGGACTTGGAAGTCCGTAAAATGAAGTCAGCAGAAGGTGAAGAGGTTGATTTAGTGGACGTAATATCAACAGCAGCTGCGAGAGGTCAAGTAGAAAAATGGTTGCTGGAGCTTGAAGCTGATATGCGGAAGAGTATTCGCCAGAGGATTTTCGATGCCATCGAAGCTTATCCGATCAAGGAACGAACTACGTGGGTGCTTGAATGGCCTGGGCAGACAGTTTTGTGCGTTGGACAACTCTACTGGACGCAGCAGATCGAAGAAGCCATGCTGGTTGGGCTGGATGAGCTGAAAAGGTATTTGGACCAATGCGAGACTGAGTTGCACGACATAATTCTCATCATCCGAGGCAAACTCTCCAAGCAGAATCGTATAACGTTGGGTGAGTTGGAATATTGATTCGTCGGTTGGTAAAAAAGATTTCCATCTGGGTTCCTAATTCTCCAGAAGCCTTGGTCACCCTGGATGTCCATGGCAAAGATGTCTTGACAGCATTGTGCAAGGATGAGGTTATCAGTAACACGGACTTCAAATGGCTTTGTCAACTTCGATACTATTGGCAGGTAAGATGAGACCTGGGGTTCCACTTGAAGGTAGGATTAAACTCAACGTTTTCATAAAATTTCCAGAATGACAACCTCTGGACCTACATGATCAACTCTTATCTCCGCTACGGCTGCGAATATTTGGGTAACTCATCAAGGCTCGTCATAACTCCGCTTACGGATCGTTGTTACCGCACCCTGTTCGGTGCCCTCAGTCTTCATCTCGGAGGGGCCCCTGAAGGTCCAGCCGGAACAGGAAAAACCGAAACGACCAAAGATCTGGCAAAGGCAGTAGCAAAACAGTGCGTTGTCTTCAACTGCTCCGACGGATTGGACTACATCGCCCTCGGCAAGTTCTTCAAGGGCCTGGCCTCGTGCGGCGCTTGGTCCTGCTTCGATGAGTTCAATCGTATCGACCTGGAAGTGCTCTCAGTTGTGGCACAACAGATTCTCACGATACAGCGTGGCATCAATTCCGGAGCCGAGAAACTGCTGTTCGAAGGCACCGAAATATTCCTGGATCCAACTTGCGCAGTGTTCATCACCATGAACCCCGGGTATGCCGGTCGTTCGGAACTTCCCGACAACCTCAAAGCACTCTTTCGATCCGTCGCCATGATGGTACCCGACTATGCCCTCATATCAGAAAACACACTGTACTCTTTCGGCTTCTACAACGGTCGCCCTCTGGCTGTCAAAATCGTAACTGCCTACAAACTGTGCTCTGAACAACTGAGCAGCCAGTGTCATTACGATTACGGCATGCGAGCCGTTAAATCCGTCCTGACAGCAGCAGGAAACCTCAAATTGAAGTATCCCAACGAATCCGAAGATGTCCTCATGTTGAGGAGCATCAAAGACGTCAATCTTCCGAAATTTCTCAGTCATGATCTTCCTCTCTTCCATGGAATAGCTTCCGATCTGTTCCCTGGTGTCATTTTACCCGAACCAGATTACACTCATCTGAATTCTTGTACCATGGAAGCCTGTGCCCAAGCCAATATCCAATGCACTCCTTTCTTTCTTGAGAAAGTCCAACAAATTTACGAAATGATGATAGTCCGTCACGGTTTCATGATCGTCGGTCTTCCATTTGGCGGCAAAACCACCGCTTATAGAATTCTGGCTGATGCCCTAGGCCTCATGGAAGCAAGTGGACTCTCGGATGAACATGCAGTCGAGATTATCGTCATCAATCCTAAATCCATCACTATGGGACAACTTTACGGACAATTCGATCCTGCCTCCCATGAGTGGAGCGATGGTGTCCTGGCTGTGAGTTATCGGTCTTTTGCCACTTCCACCAATGACAATCGCAAATGGCTGATCTTCGACGGACCCGTTGATGCCATATGGATTGAGAACATGAATACCGTACTTGATGACAACAAAAAACTGTGCCTTATGTCCGGAGAAATCATACAACTTGCACCCACAACGAACCTCATCTTCGAGCCCATGGATCTTGAGGTAATTGGTCTGAAAATCGATATTGTAAGGATTCATTTGATTGATTAAATGCAAAATTGAGAATTTGATTCTGCCTGAAGGTTGCTTCCCCAGCAACAGTGTCCAGATGTGGTATGATTTACATGGAGCCCATTGCTCTGGGCTGGAGCCCCCTTCTAGATTCATGGATGAACACTCTTCCAGATAAACTCAGTGAACACGTTAAACATCATCTGAGGGACATGTTTATGAGATTTTGTCCAGCTTTGATACATCTCATCCGACGATGTGGTGTCAAGGTTCGTTGTCCATTTATTCTTGTTCCACTCGATTATGCAACTGTCCCGATTGTGTGTGCTTTCATGCAGGAGATGATGAACATGCCGGATGCCAATCTTACTAGGTCAGTGATGTATCTGTTCGACTGTTTCCTTGATGACTTGAAGGATGAAAAGTACTTGGAAACGATATCGGACCTGGAAATGAGGGCGCAGGTTGAAGTAAGCATTCTGAATTCATTTCAAACTAATTCTAAGTCTAATTTCTAAGGACCATCTAAAACTACACGCCCCTGTCAAGGGTTCCTTTTTCTTTTCCTGCATCTGGGCAATGGGCGGGACCCTGATGGTGACTTACCGCGAATGGTTCAGCGCCCTCTTCCGTGCTTTAACAGAGCCCGAATTCCCTGATGAAATTCGAACCCGATTCGGACTTTCCGAAGCCACCACGAGTCCCAAAAAACCTTTTATCACCCTCCTGCCGAGCACGGGTCTTGTCTATGATTACAAGTACATCAAAGAGGGCAAAGGAAGATGGCGGCCTTGGGCTGAGGACCTCCACGACGTTCCAGCGATTCCCCACGACATGCCGGTCAATCAGATCATCGTATCAACTGTTGAAACCGTTCGATACTTCACCCTCTTCGAGTACCTCATTTGCCATCACAAACCTGTTCTTCTTGTTGGACCAACTGGAACTGGCAAATCTGTTTACATCATGGACTTTTTGCTGAAGCGAAACAACCCCCAAATCTTCAAACCGCTTTTCGTTACATTTTCCGCCCAAACTACTGCCAATCAGACGCAAGACATGATCATGAGTAAAATGGACAAGCGGAGAAAAGGGGTGTATGGTGCACCTCCCGGAAAACATTGGGTTATCTTCGTTGATGATGTCTCGATGCCATCCAAAGAAGAATACGGAGCTCAACCACCGATCGAGTTATTGAGGCAGTGGCTCGACCATTCCATCTGGTATGACCGCAAAGAAGTTGCTCCCATCAGTCTCGTCGACATCCAACTGGTCTGTGCCATGGGTCCACCATCCAGTGGCAAAGACGTAACTGCCAGATTCAAAAGGCACTTTTTCACACTTGCCATCTCCGAATTCGAGGACCAAGTCATGATCACCATCTTTTCTAAAATTGTCTCGTGGCACCTGGAGTCCCGAGGCTTTCCGCACGCCTTTGAAGCCTGCGTCGACCCAATCGTCTTTTCTACTTTGGATATTTACAAACAGACACTTAAACATCTGCTACCCACACCAGCCAAGTCTCACTATCTTTTTAATCTTAGGGACTTTTCCAGAGTCATTCAAGGAGTCCTTTTGTCATCGCCGGAAGCAATGCCGAACGAGGTAAGTTGATTTGTCATTCTGCAAAGTTCTTAATCTGATTCAGATCGACGACAATCGTTGCTATAACCTTTGATTTCAAGCTAAGTATGAAGAGATTATGGGTCCACGAAATCCTGCGGGTCTACGGCGACCGTCTAGTCGACGAATCTGACTCAGCCTGGCTCGTTGATCAAATTAGAAAAAACCCTAGCAGAACGTATGGAAGAAGAAATGGATGAGTTGTTTGGTGACTTCGTTGATGTTCAGGGTACGCACGTCACGGATACCCAATTGCGGAACCTTCTCTACTGCGATTTCCAAAACCCTCTGGAAGAACAGAAACACTACAAGGAAGTGGAAGATCACGAAGAGTTGGCTCGGGTGGTGAACGATTATTTGAAGGAGTACAATTCCATCTCGAAGAAGCCGATGAACTTGGTGCTCTTCAGATTCGCTATAGAACATCTTTCGAAAATCTGTCGCATCATGATGCAACCGCGTGGGCATGCTTTACTCGTTGGAGTTGGTGGATCGGGGCGTCAATCCTTGACGCGTTTGGCTTCCCACATATCCGACTACGAGATCTTCCAGGTTGAAATTTCCAAACAATATGGCGTCCACGAATGGCACGAAGATCTCAAGCTGATTCTGAAGAAAAGCATCGCCAGTGATCTTCACACGAGTTTCCTCTTCACCGACATGCAGATTAAGGAAGAATCTTTCCTCGAGGACATTAGCAATCTTATGAACGCCGGGGAAGTGCCGAATCTCTTTGCTGCCGATGAGAAAGCTGAACTTTGTGAGAAAATGCGTTCGATCGACCGCCAGAGGGACAAATCGATGCAAACTGATGGTAGTCCGATCGCCCTCTTCAACTATTTCATCCAAGTCGTTAGGGAACAGCTCCACATCGTCGTGGCAATGTCACCCATCGGTGAAAGCTTCAGAACTCGCATCAGAAAGTTTCCGGCTTTGGTTAATTGTTGCACCATCGATTGGCTGCAACCTTGGCCCGAAGACGCCCTCCTCGCTGTTGCCACACAGTTCTTGGGGGAAATCCAACTTGACAATGAAGAGAGACTCGCTTGCATCGAGATGTGTCAATACTTTCACACCTCGACGCAACATCTGTCGAAAGAGTTTTTCCATCGTGTCGGCAGGTTGGTCGGTTTATTTAGGAACCTTCTCAACAAAAAACTCCATGTTAGCACTGCTTCGAGTCAGATCCAACTTTACTCTTCTTTTTTCAAGACACAATTACGTAACACCTACTTCTTACCTCGAGCTGATAAACACTTTCAAGGATCTGTTGGCCAAAAAACGATCCGAGGTAATCGAAGGCAAGCGACGTTACGAGGCAGGCTTAGGGAAACTGGATTCCACTCACAAACAAGTTGCCAAAATGCAAGAGATCCTCGTTGCCCTCCAGCCAAAGTTGAAAGAAGCGGCGAAAGATGTTGAGAGAATGCTGGCGAACGTTGAAACGGAAAGTCTTGAAGTTTCTGCAATAGAACAGGTCGTTAAAAAGGACGAAGAAGCTGCAATGGTAAATTAGAAGAATTTTAAAAAATGACGACATCGTTTCTTTCACTTGACCGAGTCCGTTGTCATTCAACGGATTTGCAATCAGTGAATCATTCCATTAAAATCTTGATTGTTTTCGCGATCACTGATTTTTTCAATGCACGCAGGTCGTAGCTGCAGCTGCCGAAGAAATTCGAGTCGAGTGTAATGCGGACTTGGAGCTGGTTATGCCGATCTTGAATGCTGCCAACGCAGCCCTGAATACTTTGACTCCATCGGACATTCAGATCGTAAAAACGATGAAGAACCCTCCAGCGGGTGTTAAATTGGTGATGGAAGCGGTTTGCATATTGAAGGTGACAAAACTAAGGACCTGAAAAAATCAATGTTTACATTTGGGCCCGTTGGAATCCAGTGAATCCAATCTATGTATCGTTTTGGACTTCAGTCCAAAAAGAAAGTTACCACTTTAGGCAGCTTTGATTTAGTAGACGACTTTTGGTACTATTTGACCTTCAAACCTTTTTTCAATTTTCAATCATATCAATAGATTCTCCGATTCAGTATTAAGGGAGTTGAAAATAATGAATTTCATTGCATTCCAACCGTGGCATTTGCAGCATTACAAAAAATCCGGTAATCATGATGTCCATGTTTGTTTTGATTTATGGAATCAAAGGATGTCAAGCCTGAAAAGGTTCAGGCGGAAGGTGGTGGAACGGTGGACGATTATTGGAAGCCATCATTGCGAGTGTTGGGTGACATGAAGTTCCTGGAGAACCTTTTGAACTTCGACAAGGACAACATCCCTGAGAAAATCATGGCAAAAATCAGGTCAACGATACTGACGAATCCGAATTTCGATCCGGACAAAATAAGGAACGCATCGACCGCGTGCGAAGGGCTTTGCAAATGGGTGATCGCACTTTCAGAATACGACACGGTGGCCAAGGTCGTGGCGCCGAAAAAAATAGCTCTTGCTAAAGCAGAGGCCGAATATGACGGAGCAATGGCGGCTCTGGAGATCAAAAGGCAACAACTTGGGGAAGTTCAGCTTCGACTACAAAGACTGGAGGGACTTTTGGCTCAGAGGAAAGCTGATTATCAAGCAATGATCGACGAGGTCGATGACTGTGAACAAAAGCTGAGGAGGGCTGAAGAATTGATCGGTGGCTTGGGTGGGGAGTACAACAGATGGTCAGAAACTGCTAAGCACCTTGGGGAACGGTACTTCAAGCTGACAGGTGACATCATCATCGGAGCTGGCTTCGTTGCTTACCTCGGCGTCTTCACCACTCAGTACAGACAGCGACAGCTGGAAAAATGGCTCAACATCTGCACCCAGCTCAAGGTCGTCTGCACCCAAGACTTCCAACTTAATCAAATCTTGGGCGATCCCGTCTCCATCCGGTCTTGGAACATCGCGGGACTCCCCAGCGACCTTTTCTCCATCGACAACGCCATCGTCGTCATGGAATCAAGACGATGGCCCCTCATGATCGACCCCCAAGGTCAAGCCAACAAATGGATCAAAAATATGGAAAAAGCTTCCAACATTCACATCATCAGACTCAGCCAAAGTGATTACATGAGGATCCTTGAAAATTCTGTACAATTCGGACAACCTGTCCTTCTCGAAAACATTGGCGAAGAACTCGACGCCGCTCTTGAACCACTTCTGCTTAAACAAACTTTTAAATCCGGTGGATCATGGTGCATCAAACTCGGCGACTCGGTCGTTGAGTACAGCGACAAATTCAGGTTTGTACAAATGCTCGAAATACTCAAAATCATTGCTTTTTCTCTTATGAAATCAAAACTGGTATACGACAAGGAATATATTTTTGTAAAATGTATCGAAAATCCATAGGAATCGAGACTCGAATTAGAAATTTTTTAATGCAATGAATTTGCCCTCAGATTTCAATTCAATTGAAATCTTATAAATCAAATCTTTTGGTTGTTGTTTAAAAAGATTCTAAGACTGAGTCCATTTTCAAATCAAGTTGAAAATTATTTTGAAAAATGAACCAATGTTTCGAATTTCACTGACTGATTAATCGAGTTAATCAGACATTTTAATTGGTCGGACGATTAATTAATTAAATAAATGATTAATTGTCTAGCCAACGAAATGAAATAACGAGATAAACTTACTAAACTAGTTCATTAATTAACTAAGATTCACCACTTTTGTGTTGAGGGCCATAAACTTTAATTTGGGAATTAATTAATTCATGTTTAACAATAATAAAAACGTTAGTATTGTAGGTTTTTGATTTTTTTTTTATAACGTGATGTCGATGGAGCCAACATCTTGAGTTTTATCATGTTTTTAGTGTATTTTTTCGTTAAAAAAAATTGTCATTGAAATTTTGTATGTCAAAATTAATGAAAATCGATATCTGAACAAACCATTGGGACACATTATTGATTACAGATTTTACATAACTACAAAACTACGAAATCCTCATTATCTGCCAGAAATAGCAGTGAAAGTGACTCTTTTAAATTTCATGATAACTCCGGTTGGTCTGGAGGATCAATTATTAGGTATTGTCGTGGCGAAAGAGAGACCGGATCTGGAATCTGAGAAAAATCAATTAATCGTCCAGGGAGCTGCAAATAAAAAGTAAACGAAAAAAATTGTGTCAAATATTTAAAAACCTTTAAACAGATTATAAAAAAAAAAAAGAAAAAAAAAAACATTGAAAAAAATTAATAATCTTATCGATAGCAATGAGCAAAATTGAATTTATAAATAAAAATAATTTGCAGAATGTTGAAAGAAATTGAGGACAAAATACTTGAAGTTTTATCCGAGTCTGATGAGAATATTCTCGAGGATCAAACTGCCATAGGTGTTTTGAGCTCGTCGAAAGTTCTCTCGAACGAGATTCAAGCCAAACAGACCGTAGCTGAGGTGACTGAAAAATCTATCGATGCAGCTCGACTCCAGTATACTCCAATTGCTGTTTATAGCACTGTTCTATTTTTTACGATTGGTAAACACACAGAAAAATAACATTTTCGTATTAAAAAATGATTTTATTAATGAAAAAATTGTTTTTTTTCAAATGATTATTAGATTTTTGCAATTCAACAATTGAAATGAAACAAATGATCGAATGACATCAATTAAATTGATAATTTCGTAATATTAAAATATTCAATCATTCGTTTCGAGACTTTATTGTTAGAAAAATATAATTTTTGTTATTAAAATCATTCTTTAAACAACGAAAATATGAAAAAATTGAAATTTTTTAAACAATTTTCAGCTGTTCTTGCAAATATCGATCCAATGTACCAATATTCGTTGGTATGGTTCGTTAATTTGTTTAAAAGTACAATAGACAATACACCACCGGTTGAGGATGTACAACAACGTTTGAAAGATCTGACGAAATATTTTACGTACTCTTTGTACGTTAATATTTGTCGATCTCTCTTCGAAAAAGACAAACTTGTATTTTCCCTCATTTTGGCTATCAATTTGTTGAACAAACAAGGCAAAATATCAATGGCACAGTGGATGTTTCTTTTAACTGGTGGAGTTGGCCTGGAAAATCCTCATCCAAACCCAACTGATTGGCTGCCTACTAAATCCTGGGATGAGATTTGTCGTCTCAAAGATGTTTCTGGATTCTCGGTGAGCAAAAAAACAAATATTTCAAGCTCCAAAATTCATAAAATGATGAAATTTTATTTGAATAACATAAAAAGTGGAAATAAATAATGACTAGTGTTGATTTTTGAATATTGTTGCAATTGAACATGTTTTTGACAATTTTTTTTCAAATTATCATTTTATTCACGACAATCAGGATTTATGATCTTTTTAAATATAAACTAATTTTTTTAATTAGAAAGACCATATTTTTAATTCCGTGATGCCATAAATGCAGTTTTTTTATTCTTTGATAAAATGTGGAAAAATGAAATATCTTCAACAAAAAAATACGGAAACTTTAAATTGGAAAATTTCATTAGATTTTTCGATGACAAAATTTATCGAAAATTTAATTGAATAACAATTGAATTAATCGTGAATAAAAGTTAAATTAAATCCAACATTTGATTGAAAGTGATGAACATTTTTTTCTTTTTGTTCCGGCCAATTAAGGGCATACAAGAATCATTAAAGCGTGACACAGGTCTCTGGAAATACGTCTTTGATCACAAAGAGCCTCAATCTCTTACATTTCCTTCGCCGTTTGATAAAATAAGTCTCTTCGAGAAAATGCTTGTTCTCCGTTGCCTCAGGCCTGACAAAGTTATTCCAGCTGTACAACTTTTCGTCGAAGGTACGTTCACAAAGAAAATACCTTCGTTAATGAATTCTTGGTGGAGTTTTTAATCTATTTTTTATTTCGTATTTATGCAGAATTTCTTGCAGTTGGAAAAATGCACTATGCATTTTTAATAAGACGTTTATGATTAATAGTTAAATTTTCTCATTATTTTTCTTTTTACACTGTTATTTATTCTCAGTAAAGTTTTCGTTATGATACTTCTTTGAAAAATTCATTATGCAGTACATTTGCACAGTCACTGCTTAGTATAATGCAACTTTGAATTCTTTTTTGCAAGGCACTCTGAATTGAGAGAATTTTTAACGTTTTTTTTAACTGCTTTTCACTACGTATTTCCAGTTTCAAATTCATTTCTTTGCCACTCTCTACATAATTGCATATTCGAGTATATTTTCTTGAATATTCGTAATTGCATTTTTATGTTTTTCCTCAAATGCAGTTTTTCATGTATTTTCAAATGAATTTTTATTAGATTCTGTCCAAATTGGTGAATGCATTTTTACATTTTTTTCATTATGCATTTATAAAGCCATTTTTTGAACCCACAACAAATTATGTGATTCATTTACACATTTTAAATAACGAAAATCTAAAATTCAAAAGCAGTTTTCTTTATGAATTTGTTGCATTTTTGATTTTTAATAAAATGCATTTAAATGCACTTTTGCATAATTTTTGTTATAAATTTATTGAATTACTTTTGATTATACAACAAGATTCATTTTTTCATACTTCTGTAGGTATATTCAAAAAAAAATTTGATGTATTTTCCCTGCAAATAGGTTGCATTTTAAATTTGTCAAAAAAATGCACTTGAATGCACTTTTGCATAATGTTTTTTATTGCATTTTTAAAGCTGTTTTTAAGTACACGATTGAATACATTTACTTGCGCATGCATACAAAAATGCATTGGATGCATTCGATGCAAATTTATAAAAGTGCATTCGAAAATGCATTAAATGCACTTTCATATATTCTATGCTCATCCAAATGAAAAATAATAAACGTTTATTAAGAATAGAAAGAAAAAAATCATTTATTTATCTCGTACAAGTTTGTTCCATCGTTTTTAATGTTAAATTAAATAAACTTTTTTTAGTCGAACTTGGTAAACAATACATCGAACCCCCACCCTTCGATCTTGCATCATCGTACACCGATTCGCACTGCTGCATCCCTTTAATATTTGTACTGACACCCGGTGCTGATCCAACAGCAATACTCTTGAAATTCGCGGACGATCAGGGTTTTGGTACAAACAGACTGTTTTCACTTTCACTGGGACAGGGTCAAGGGCCCATAGCCGTGAATCTGATTGACGAGGGAGTCAAGAATGGCACGTGGGTCGTGTTGCAAAATTGTCACTTAGCCAAGAGTTGGATGGGTACACTCGAAAAGGTCTTGATCCAATTTACTTTTTGCCCACCACGCTTTTATTTTCCTATTTCGAATAAACAAATCGATAAGAACATCCAAGTGAACGAATTATAATTTTTTCAAAATTAATTAATGAAAAAAACGTTCAAATCGAGTCCACTGTTGATCTTTTTCTTTTTCGAAAGTAATAAAATGTAAAAATATAAAATTTGACGTACAATGTATTATTTTTATTTTTTAAATGAAATTAATATTTGAATTTTTGTGCAAATTCACCTGTTTTTCCTTTTTTTTTTTATATAAAAAACGAGATTTTATTTCAATTTTCGAATGAGATTATTTTTCATTCTGAGCCACGAATCATTGGCAACTAAAAATTATTAATATTTTCTGTGATTTTTTTTTTTTTCGACGTTTCATAATTGTTAAACCGAAAAATAATTTTGATGAATAATTCAATGATTCTTCACTCTAGTAATCAATTAATTTTAACTTTCTTGCTCTCGTTGTTTGAACAATTTTCCTGTTCTTCTTTCCTCCATTGTTTAGACTTGCGAAGCTTTTACACCAGAAACTGTACATCCGGATTTTCGACTATGGCTCACGAGTTACCCGGCGGAACATTTTCCGGTAAGTGTCCTTCAAAATGGGGTCAAGATGACCAACGAGCCACCCAAGGGTCTCAGATCTAATATCACGAGGTCTTATTTGCAGGTTCGTTCAGTTATATTTAAAATTTCTTTTTTTTCCCACCTTATCGAAGTTATTCCAATCTAATGACTATTTTATAAATTCGTGGATTCTCAATTTTTTATTGAAAAAAAAAAAAAAAAAAAAAAATCGATGAATAAATTGAAAAAAATAATAATTTATCGACAGACAACTAAAAAAAAAATTAAGCTTTAATTTTTAAAAAAATTATCAATAAATCGATAATGAATATGTTTAAATTTTTTTTTTTTTTTTTTTTTTTTTTAAGGATCCAATATGTGATCCAGAATTTTTTGGTGTCTCGAGACAAAAAGAGTCCTTCAAAAAGCTCCTTTTTGCGCTGTGTTTTTTCCATGCGATTGTACAAGAGAGACGAAAATTTGGTCCAATCGGTTGGAACAATCCTTACGAATTTAATGAAACGGATTTGCGGATCAGTGTCCTTCAGTTAAAAATATTTTTGGATCAGTACGAGGACGTGCAGTTTGAAGCACTGAAATATCTCACAGGTACGTGAGACTCGATTATTAATTTTTAATCGTCCCGCGAAATTCTTTCATCGAGACGCGAATTTAGCCCGGTGACTTTGCGAGCTCACAACTCTTCGTAGAGTCGATATTTTTGAAGACATTTTTTTTCAAAATAATCGTACGATTCCCGACCAATTGAATGGTACAAAATTCAATATGATCGAACGATTAGTATTGCCGTGGTTGGGAAAATAGAGCAACTTGATTTTTCTGCCAATGATGGCTTCCGGCTTGAAAATGGACTGACAGAAAATTGCAAAAAAGTGTTATTTTGCGGTGTTCGAAGTATTGGAAAAAAGTCCCACTCGATTTTCCTGCCAATGATCGATTTTTGCTTGGGTCAAATTGACCCCGATTAGAAAAAAATCTACGATTGAAAAATGGGCTTTTATAAAATGTCAAAAAACTATTTAAAAAACATGAAATAATAGCAAATTATTGGTGTTTAAAAATAAATATCATTTTTTATTAATGTTGATCATTTTGGCAATAATTATTAATTATTCATTTGAGTTATAAACAATGATTTATTTCATTAATTTTTGAGGTGAATGCAACTACGGTGGTCGTGTTACCGACGAATGGGATCGTAGAACCCTCATCACGATCCTCGATAAATTTTATTGCGAGCCACTCGTTCAAGATACGAATTATCTCTTTGATCCTTCGGGACTTTATTACGTACCTAAAGTTTCTGAACACGAGCAATTCCTCGATTACGTCAAAAATTTACCCATGGTCACTGCACCCAGTGTTTTTGGCATGAATGAAAATGCTGACATCATAAAAGACCAACAGGAAACACACTTGTTGGTTTCATCAATTTTATTGACTCAGGTAATAAAAATAAAAAAATAAAATAAAAAAAACACAACCCTTTAAAATTTGATTAGCATATCATTTATTCTTTATTATTTATTTATTTATTTATTTATTTATTTATTTATTTATTTATTTATTTATTTATTTATTTATTTATTTATAATTAAGATATAATTTATTAGTCTTTTAATATTTCTAATAGTTCAAATGTGGGGTTGAACACCCTTAAAAAAAATCACGTCCTAAACGATTGATGAAATATTGAAGAACATCGAAATTGGGTGCAAAATTAAAAAAAAAAATTTTTCAAAAAGTATTTCATGACTTCCATCTCAACCATCTCAAATTTTTCGTAATCTGTTATTTTGAAAATACGTTTTTTTTTTTGTACATTGCTACCATTTTGTATTTTTATTTTTATTTATTCACGTCCTCAGTGGATTCAAAGTCTCGTGAAGAATAAAACGGGCTGGGGAATTGAAAAAAAAAAAATTTGTTATAAAATAATGATTTATAACGACAAAAATTCAAAAAAAAGTGATTTTCCTGCTACTCATAATTGAGAAATACAATTTTTTTAAAACAATTATGTTAGAAAAAATCTGCACTTTTGTGAATTTCGCAACGCATTTTGTTGATAAAGAAAAAAACATTAATTGAAAATAAATAAAAAATCATTAAAAATCAAGACCATTTTTCAAAATGTTCAATAATTATGAAAAAAAAGAAAACTTTTTTTTTCATTGCTCTCAGGAAGATGAGGTAAGTTTTGAACTGTCCAAAAAAAACTCTAGTAAATCCATGTGTCTTTCTTTTTTAATTTTGATTGAATTTGAATTTTCAAAATTTCCAGTACTTCTTTAAAAATATTTATAAAAAAATAATACATTTTTATCTTGCATTTGTTTATTTTTATTATTTTTATTTCTTTTTAAAAATACGATTTTTATTCATTTCGAGGTCACGTGAAAAATTGATCATTGTTTAATTTTTAATAAGGATGCTGGCTCGACTGAGATCGAAGGCACGAAAACTCCAGACGAGACAGTCTATGACGTGTCTGCTGACATACTTTCGAAATTGCCAATAGATTATGATCTGGTTGATGCATTAGAAAAATATCCGACCTCTTACGAGCAAAGTATGAACACTGTCCTCGTACAAGAAATGGGAAGATTCAATAAACTTTTACAAACGATAAGAGTCAGTCTGGTAAATGTTCAGAGGGCGATTAAAGGCTTCGTAATAATGGACACGTCACTCGAAGAAGTTTATACTTCAATCATAACTGGCAGAATTCCATCGACTTGGAAAGCCAATTCTTATCCATCCTTAAAACCACTGGGAAGTTACATTCAAGATTTTTTACGAAGACTCAAATTTCTTGAGGTACGATAAAAAAAAAAAAAAAAAAAAAATTTATAAACAAATTTAAACGATGGATTGTTTTTGGAAAAGTTTCATTTTTCGAGCAATGTTTGTTTCAATTGTTGACAAAATTGAACGATCGAAAAAAATTTGAAAAATCGAGCCACTAATTCAAAAATGTAATTAAAAATCATCCAAAAATGCTATGGACTTTCGGAAAAATAATTAATTTAAAAAAATGAATAAAAATTCATTTTTTAAATAAAATAATAATTTTCAGGTTTGGTTTACCGACGGACCACCCACGTCGTTTTGGCTCTCAGGATTTTATTTTACACAAGCATTTTTGACTGGAGCACGTCAGAATTATGCTCGTAAATATTCCATCCCAATCGATTTGTTAATTTACGATTTTGTCCCATTGAAAGATACAACATTTCCAAAGCCACCGGAGGATGGTATTTACGTTTATGGTTTATTTCTCGACGGTGCTCGTTTTAACATGAACACCATGAACCTCGACGAGTCTCTACCCAAAGTTTTGTTCGACACAGTTCCTTACGTGAGTCTTAAAAACAACAAAAAAATGAAAAATAAAAAATAAATAATCTTTGCATCCGAAAGCTTTATTTAGAGAAACAATGAATTTATTTCTTTCATAATAAATTGGGGAGTAAATAAATGTATTGTTTAAACGACGATAAAAAAAAAAATAAAAAAAAATAAAAAAACATAAATCGTCGATTAAGAATCGAGGAAAAAATTAATAAAAATGAAAAAAGTCGATTTCGGAAAGGAACATTTTGACATTAAACAATATTTTTCGAAGTAACTAAATCTTGAACAAAAAAAAAAACAACAACACCAAAAAAATGTTGAAAACAGATGAAAAATGATTGACGTAAATTTTTTCAGTTGTGGCTCGTGCCCATGACGAAGGATCAAGTGGTTGAAAAATCAGTTTACACTTGTCCCGTTTACAAAACAGCAGAAAGACGTGGAATTTTATCGACAACAGGACATTCGACGAATTTCGTAATCGCGATGTGGTTGCCGACTGCAAAACCATCGCAGCATTGGATAATGCGAGGTGTTGCGATGCTTTGTCAACTGTCACAGTGAAAAAACACAAAAAAAAAGGCTTCAAAACCGAAAAAAGTAATTGTTATCATAAATATCAAAAAAACAATAAACGTAACCCCTTAATAATGCATATTTCATTTTTCCAGCAAGCTCAAAGGACTAGAGAGACTGAGAAACGAAATTAATGAAAAAAAAAAAAAATTCAGTTTCATTCAATTTATTTCAAAATAGGGGTAGTTTTTGTTTGTTGTGAAAAAGGGGTTGATAATCGATGTTGTTTTGATGAAAAAGCTGTCTATTTCGCTGCCTGGATCGTTGTTTGATCTGCAGATGCCAAAAAAGCAAAGTCTTGAGGGTGCAAATTGAATTCCGAATCATCCCTTAACGTGGTGGTAAAAACAAGAGGAATCCCTTTCAAGTGAAACGGCTATTTAGGAGGTTGTATTTTTTTTCTGGGTTACGTTGATTATTGAGACGGATCATAACAAGGTCGGGGGGCCTGGGGGGTTGAAACTACCCTCGAATAGCCGAAATTCCGTAACTGAGGGTTTTGCAATTTAGGGGTTGAATATATGGCTGGGAATTGATGTGGTGAGGACGTGACGGATCGAGGCTTCGTCAGTTATGCATATGGAGTAAATTCGAGATCGTATTTGCCGAAAGAGACAGAGCAGTGGAGGCGGCAGAGGGGGTGGGAAATTGGATTGATCGAAGCTCGAGGGGGTGGTCGATGTTTCTCTCGAAGTTGCTCGACAACGAGAAGGACCAAAAGGGGAAGGAGAGGGAGGGCAGAAAAGCCATCATGTGTTGAACGCACGTACGTATAGAGAAAGGCACGAGGGGTGGAATTTAGGGGTGGTTGAGGAGGGATGATGATGTTGAAAGCCTCGAGGGGTTGCAGGGGTGAAATTTTCGCCGGTTCTGGTGGCGGCACCCTGTCTACCCGGACCGAGATCGCCGGAGGCTCGTTGCCTAGCGACCTCGTATTGATCTCATCCCCCTCCAGCCAAATAACTCTCCCCTTATTTTCATCCCCCTCGTTCTCTCCACCTTTCATTCCATCTCCGGAGCTTTGACTCTGTCTCTTTTCCCGGAGGGGCAAGAAAAAGAGAAGCAGGACTTTCCGCACGCTCTAGACTTTCATCCCTTACCGAAACCACCCCTCAAGCCCTCCCTTACAACCCTCTCGATGGATGCATTGTCTCCTTTCTGACGAAAAATCTTCTGGCCTCGACTTCCAAACCTCGTGGTTGCTTCATTTGTTGCGAATAACAATTTACATTTTTTCCACCATTTTTTTGCACCCTTTTGGATCACGTCATAGTAGAACATTCATTCTGAGGGTGCAAACTATATTTTTCATTTGTCGGTATTATTTTTTTGAGATACTCCTATTTCTCGGTAGAAATTGTACATTTTTGTCAATTTCGGAACATGACGTTAACTTTTCACATTTTTTTTCACCCCCTTCCTCGTCCCAGCATCCCCAGATTATCGTCACTCGACCCCGCGATATTTATTTACCAGGTAGGGAAAATATTTTCGAATTTCCGACTATGCAATGCAAATATTTCTGCTATTGGGATCGGAAGCGACATTTCCTGTTTAATTCCACGGAAGCCTGTGATTTTTCGAATATTTATCATCCCCTTTTTCGTCCCAGCATCCCTAGCTTCGTTTGTCTCGTATTGGGGTATTTTTTTAAAGCGTCGAAAAAAATATTTTTGGTTCTCCGAGTTTGTTATCCTGGTATCTTTTTCCATATGAATCAATTTTGTTTATTTTTGTTGATATTTATGGCAATTCTCTGGTTCCCACCCCCAGGTGGCCACCAATCAATCCCGGATTTATGTACAGAATAAAAATATGAAAAAAAATTTAGTATTTCGATTCTGTACACACTTTGTTGCGTCAATGTTCTCCTCAATTTTTATCGACGTTCACGATCTCTTGCAAACAACCCCATTTTTTTTCCAACTACCCTCGATTTATTTGAGGGCTTAAAAATGCTTTTAAGCTTTTCCAACTACACGATTCACGTTCCTCTCGCGTCCAGATGCATTTTATTTACTTTTTGCGATTTTTATCGATTATTGTAATTTTTTGCACTTTTTTTCCACCCCCTCTTCGTCTCAGCATCCCCGCCTCCCCGAGATGTCTTTGCGGGGATGAAAAGTCACTACCCCGATGCTTCCGTCTCGCAGGAAGTCTCCGGGATATTGGGGCGTGGCACCGACACATTTCCTATATATTTCTGACCCTCCCCTCTCGACCATGGACCATGAAAGGGAGGAAAACGGAGGAAAAATATCAGAATATAACTCATCCACCCCCGAAGTACTTCATTTTCCGATTCCAGTCTCTCAACTCCTCCCACATTCTAGAACGTTATCAACGTGCATGTATCTTCGTATTTAAGGCTTCGTAAACCCTGCAAAAGAGCTTGAAACCATCCGGAAACGCTAAATTCACTTTTGGCAGCAAAAGAAGGGGATGAAAACAACAAATTCTTCAAAGTTCATCAAAACCGATTCAACCAAAGTCTAAATTCATCGGGAATCCATTACTGAATGTTTTATTACGTCATTTTCATCCCCAACCCCAACGGGGGTTGTTTACAAATAATTTAACTACCACCATCCCTTATTTTTTCAAAAAAAAAAAAAAAAAAAAAACATTGAAATTTTGTCTGCATTTTTTTTCCCAGGGAAATAAAACATCTAAACATTTTCTAAATCCCAAACGGAGACTCCACAAAAATCAACTGTTAAATCACCCCCATCAATTTTTCATGATCACAGTCTTTACAAAATCTTTTTTAAAAAATTGAAATTTCTTTGCAATTCTCTGAATTTTCAACATCAGATTTTTTGGCCTCATAAAAATGTCGTGTAAAAAAAACCACCCCCGTTAAGGGGTAGTTTCGACATCGAGGGCGCGAGAAGACGAGAGAAAAAGAGCCAGAGAGCCACAGACCGCGAGGCTCGGATGCTGCGTCCACCCCCACACGAAGGGTGGAGTTGCCGGGCAACGAACCTCCACCCTTAAACTTTCGAACCCCTATTTCCTTCTTTCTCTCTCCTCTCCACTATTTTCTCTTTCCTCTTTGCTATTCTCTCTACATTTATATATATACATATATATTTATAGTGATAATTCGCGTTCGATACAAGTACGAACAACCCCTATATTTCTCTTTCTCACCCTCCTCGATGATTTCGCGCTCATACACCCGGCAATTCCCCGATTTCGATTACATACTTCTCCCATTATGCATACGCAATACATGCAAGTAAAATACTTGACAAATTACATACAACGTGCTGATGCAACAAAGATTAGAGAAAAAAAACCGTTTTAACTACCCCTGCACTTTTTTTTACCATCAATTCGTATGACTTTCAATATTTGACTGAATTTTAACATAAAAAATACGTCGATTTGATAACGATAGACCAAAATATGGAGGTTCTTATTTTTTGAAGAGAAAAAAAACCAAAAATCGTGTGCTGATCGACAAATAAACAAATTAATCATTTTTCAATAAATTATTTGTGCATTTTTTGTTTTTATTACTCATTGCGCGTTTTTCCTTTAAAGATACAAACAGAAATATAACAATAATTAGTGGCTTATTGAAATTCGTGAGTTTGTTGTTAAAAAAAATGTCGGATAATTAACAATCTAACCCTAATTTTTGAAATCCTATTTATGTTCATGCATTTTCAGATTTTTTTGTCAACGTATCGTAACATTAATATTTTTAATATCAATTTATTTACAATTTATTTACCAACGAAAAGGAAAATGAACAAATTAAAAAAATAAAAAAATTAAAAAAAACACAAGCAATCATGCATTTTTTGCTGATCCATTCACAATTGTTTACCTTCCAACGATGATTTATCCTCAAATGTATCGATGACGTCATACACAATAAAGATTTTGTAGTTTTATTCTCATTTCGATGTATTTTCTCGTTTTTTTTTGTTTTTTTTTTGTTTTTTCTTTTAAACGACATTGCACGCTGATTTTGGTCCGCTCTTAGCATTCACCGCGTGCCTTATGAATTTTGAAAAGATGGCACATGGAAGCCCGCTGTGAACGCAAGGAGCATAGACTCACGTGTCGTATTTATCGATTATAATTCGTAGAAATTATTTTTTCATGATGATTTTTGATGATTGATGATTTTTCGAAAGTCATTATCTCTTTTCTTCGATATCGATTGAAAAAAAAAAAAAAATAATAATAATAATTAAAAAAATCTGTTGCGATGTCTCTTGATGAAGAAACGTCCAGTTGTTTTTGGCCACGTTCCACAAAACTTGTTGCCAACGATTTCAAACTCACACACATAAATACACAACACAATAAAAATAATAATTTCATCCCCCAAATGAAAAACAAAAAATCTACTTAATTTATTAATATTTTGTAGACACCCATGAAGCACAAAAATTTCACGCGCACTGACGACCAAATGAAAAAAAGAAAACAATAATAAAAAAAGGAAAAAAAAAAATTTACAAGACTCGTGACGAAAAAGAGAGCACCAGGGAAGATTCCATCCCTTACGAGGCTCCAAACGAGAGTACAATCGTCCTCCTCGATCTATCCAGACGCGAAGCTGCTGCTGCTGCCGCTGCTGCTGTCTCGTGACGCTCAACCCCCACTCCAAAAAATATTCCAGTTGGGTTTTTAAACCTAATGACCGGTGGAGGGTCGAGCTCTGGATAAGGGATGAAAAAATAGGGGTGGGGATAAAGAATGGATGTGCAAAGCGATACAATGCACAAATAAATGTACGTCAATATGTGGATGAAATATGAGCATGTGGACGAAAAATTAAACTACCCTCTTCTATCATTTTTTCACTCCTTCATCCCCTGTCCTCGATTTTAACGTGTACATCGATGCACATCCATGAAAAATGCCCACGCAGCCATTCTACCATGTATACCGTTACTTATTGTACTTATTTCACGTAACCAGGGGTGCATTTTATCATCACCCCTATTTTATCAACCCCTACCACCACCACCACCCCCCCTTTACAATGCTTTTACATTGGGGTGTCGTCGTCGATGAGGGAAAACGAAACAAGGGATCAAATCGAAATCTCTCTTTTTTCAACCCCCAAGAGACGCAGCTGACGCTCTACCACCTTATTTATTTTTTCTCCTTATTCACCGTCTTCAGAAATCTCTTGATGGATTAAAAAAAAATATATTCCAGTTCCACATCATTTTTTCCTATTCTTTTTCTTTTCTTCTCTGTCGCCTCGTTTTTTTTGAGGGTTGGGGAGAGTTTTTATTTTATTTTTTCTTTCAATGAATGATTGTTTATTTTTTTCTTTTCAATTTTTATAGCGAGTGCATTTTTTCCATGAGAATTTCGAATAGTTCTTTTTTTTGAGTCAACATTTTGTCTCAATTTTTTAGTCTTTCATTTGTTTATTTTTTATTATTTTCAATCAGGTTTTTTTGAAATGAATTTTCAAGACTCGAAATTATTAACTTTCGTTGCTATGAGAGGGTTTTTTTGAAATTTATTTCAAGGACTTTTTTTTTGTTTTTCTTTATAAAGTTTAGGGGATTAAATTTTTTGATTGAGTATCGAATTAAATGAGCGTCGAATTTAGACATCTGCCGAATAAATTCCAAAAATGTTGACACTCCATTATGAAAAACTGGTGTGGGTCAGGGTTCTCGGAGGGGTTCCTTGACCCGAGCCTTTTAAACGCAATCCCCTTTACGGGCCACATGCCCTTCGGGCGTTTTCCCTTCTTTTCTTACCTACCCCGAGACGAGACGAATTTAATACGAATTTATTCAAATCTCCGAGACAGCATCTGTACGATGAAATTGAAAAAAAGTGCTCAGTCACGTTCCTGAGTCATGGAAAACTTATTTTTAGAAATACAATTAAAATTTATATCATTTTTTTTATTGATTTGAACAAATAAATGAAAAAAATTAATAAGTCAACAATTCTAACGTGTTTTTGAATAATGAAACTCAATTTTTTTGCACGTCAATAAAAATCGATCTTCAATTTTTTTCTCGATTAATTAAATTACGTAAAATCAACATAATTTTTTTATATTTTTCAAAAATATTTTTTCTATCTAACTTAATGCATGCGATCCCATATTTTTTTCTAAACAAAGATCACTACCAATTTTTACAACATCAACAACAACGAAAACCAATCATAAACTAATGTTAAGAATAATTTTTTCGATTAAACCTCATTTTTATTCTCTCACCATTTAACTCTCACCAAATGGATTCCTTTCTCATTAATCATCTCATATTCCGGCACTCGAAGTCTTTACCAACCCCTATTCTTTGGTCCCACCAATTTTAACTAGAATCTGAAACAATAAAAAATTTATTTAACAACAAAAGTTCTTACACACTCAATGGATTTTCCATCATGATTTCTTTTTCTAATTAAGGACGGAATAAAATCGAGAAAAAATAACAAATTTTCTCGATGTAAAATTTAAGGGTAGTTTTTTTTTTTTTTTTTTTTTTTTTATCGTGCAAAAAACTTTCTTTTATTCTATAACAATTCCTCCACTACATTCTCTGTCCTCTTTTCGCCAGCTGATTACATATTGACGTAACGATAAGCACGATTCTCGAAGCCGAGAGGTCTCGCGTTCGCAATCGCTCGTGTATTACAGTTCGATTTTTATGAGTACACTCATTCGTGATCTTTCAGCAATCAAAAATGTGTTTAGCCATTGATTTAACAATAAACAAAAAATCGATAACTCTTTATATTTATTTTATTATTATTATTTAATTAATGGTTTGGGAAGAAAAATAATTTATAAATTATGAAAAATTTGATCGAACCCCAAGAGGTGGTTTTATTTTCACGTATACTTCTCGTAGCCATGGCGATACTGCACTACTGATAAAACAACACGGTGGAGAATTGACTTACGCGAAAATCCGAGAGAATGTTAAAGAGCTTCAGAAAAATCATAAATCAAATGAACAAAAACATGATTTTTTTCCAAAAAAAAAAACATCTTTCGAAATTCAGTTTTAAATACAAACAGGAATTATTGAGACAATTAAAGGGATTAAGTGGCTAATAAAATAATAAATTTGAAAAAAAAAAAACAAAAAAAAATGGAATTGGACATTCATTCATCGTGGGTTGGTAATTAATTTGATTCGAGAAATTAAAAAATCGAAAATGGACAGCCATCAAAATGTTTTGAAGGCTACAAAAATGATTGGAGAAATTTAAGAAAAGGACGAATTAATCAAGAAATTTGTCAAAAAATAAAATTCTCATTTTTTTTTCTCAATTATTATTTATGGTCTGGATTGTCCTTCGGTTTAGAGAATTTTTTTTTTCGTTTCGTGTCCCACGAGATAACATATGGTGACACATATGGCTGCGATTTATTTAACGATATAAAATGATGCAGCGTTTTGAAAAAAAAGAAGAAAAAAAATCGAAAAATGTTCGGAAATGATATTTTCGATTTTTTTTCACTTTTGCAACCCCTTCTTGACCGTTTTCGAGATTGAATTAAGGAGGCAGTACTAACCTTGAAAATGAAAAATAAAATGTTGAAAAAGTCACGTGGAGTCTTGGCCGTTTGCCAAATTATCGTTGTCCTCTTCTTTCTCTTCTTCCCATTTTTCGTGAGCCCATATAATTTATCCTCGATTTAAGGAGTCTCGTTGGAACGCAAGACAGTTTACTAGCTCGAAATCCTTCTGCCCGGCTGGTACGACCTTCTTACAATCACGAAAATGTGTACTGACAGTTATTTCAAAAGCAGGAAATAAAAAAGATAAGAAAAAAAATGTTATTACCGCAAAAAAAAAAAACGTTACAAAAGACCAAAAAAAAAACCATGATTTGAAAAGACATTAAAATTCATTTAAAAAACATTTAAAAAATAATCTTATTTACGAAACAAAAAAAATTAACAAATTCAAAATTAATGACAATTTTCGACGTACGAAATTTGCCAAATTTTCTTTTTCTTCTTCAGCTTCAGTTGGGGAATGAAAATAAAGGGAAAGAAGGTAAAAACTTCCAGAAGGAGAAATAAAAAAAAGGAATCAAAAAATATGTGAAAAATTGTGATTTTTCTTAATGAATAGTAACGTTACCTCAAAAGTTTATTTGCCGAGTCGACGATTGGTCCATTGTAATTCAAGCCATGAATATCGAAGAGCCAAAAATCAAGTTGGAAAAGTGTAGCACGAGGGGGCTCGGGGTTGGGGGTGAAAAAAAAGGTTAAAAACGTCACGAACGTCGTCGAACTTAGGAATTTTTCTGGTTCTCTGGTTCCGCGATCGAGTGACAAATAAAATTGTTAACGAATCGATGGGAAAGATCGTAAAATGAAATGATATCGATGGAAGCACACGAAGGAGGGAAATATGAATAAAAAATGGAGAAGAAAGCGACCGGATGATTAGCTACGATGGTGAAACGGTGGACTTCCGGTAGAACCGGAAGTCCTCAACCGATTGGCTGCCAGATCGAGCCAGCCGGGTTTCCCGGTTGTGAAAAGATGGTCTCAACGTCAAAGGTGTTTAAAAAATCATCCCCATAAAAAAATGCATTAAAAAACCCACCCCTAGCACCCGATAAACACAACTTTCTAAAAAAACGTAAAAATCGGCACGAAAATTTCGCCATAAATTGACGAAAAATGTAAAAAAAAGAATCCAACTCCACAATTGCAAAAAAGTACCAAATCCCCAAGTAAAACGGAGGATTTTTAAACCACGATCTATCCAAAAACACCTGGACGAATATTTGAAAACGTAAATTTTGTTTCCGGCTGGTAAATCCGCTTCGATTTTCCAAAATCTTCATAATCTTGCTCGATTTATTTTGCAAATATAATAAATGACTTGAAAACTCGTTCCGGATGAGTTTTAAGAGGCTTTTACGCGGGGAAGACGACCAGGACGACTACGAAGCCGGGTGTTGGTGAACGGAGACGGGACCCCGATGACGACGAACTCCCGGAGAATACAGAGAATAGAGAGAGAGAGAGAGAGAGAGAGAGAAATAGAGAGAGAGAGAGAGAGAAATAAAGATAAAGATATCGAATGAGAGAGAAAGAGAGACAGAGAGAGAGAGAGAGCAGATTTGAGAGAGAGAGAGAGAGAGAAAGAGAGAGAGGGAAAGAGAGAAGGGGTCAAAAAGCTCGGGGCGTCGGCGTCGACATTACCGGCGTTGTTAAGGCTGCTCATGCGCGTTTACTCCTCAATAAACATATATACACAAGTGTATATAGACAAAATGGACGATATATATAATTTGAGTACACCGGTAACGTTTCTAAGCCTCGAAAGTGGTCGTCGTCGTCGACGATCCGAGCTCTTCCTGGGGATGTTGATGGTTTGATGGTCGCGGGGCCACTGCGCCCTCTCCGCCGTCGCCCGTCTTGCCCTACCCCCAGTCGCGAATATTCACACGATATGCTTCCACCCCCTTCCCCCCCCTCAGCCGTTCCGCCCTTCTCGCCAACCCCCAACTACCCCTAAACTTCCCCCCCCCCCAGGACCCTCAAGGATTTTGGCTCAACTACTCCCACCCCGAGCCCGAGAGAGGGAGACAGGATCTCGCGAAGCCTGGAGGGTGGCTTTTCCAACCCTCGTTCACCACCCCTCAACGTTTTTCCTGTTTTTCTCTTCCGGGAACGAAAAAAAAACTTGTTCTTTCGCTTTTGAGTTTGGAACTTTTTTCAATAGTTTTTATACCCTCGTTTTTTCATCCCTTAATTTTTTAACATCACCTTCGGTCCTGAGTTATTTTTTAAGAGTTTTACGCTTTTTTTGTTCTTCGGGTTTTCAAGACTTTTCATCGTTGTCTCTTTTCCTCCCATTTTCCCATGTTTTCACTCGATTTTTCACATTTTCTTTCTCTCCAGTCGTTTTCCTTCCATTCTTGCGTCTTTCACTCCCTCATTTTTTTTATCACCGATTTATTCTTTTTTCTGTTCCCGTTTCCCCTCGATTCGACTTGTTCGTCTCTTCTACTTCCGGTGCCTTTATTCTTTTCACTTTATCTTCATTTTAGATGGTTCTTCAAGTTGCTCTCGTTTATCTTCACGCAAAATTTCACCTCTTCATTCGCAGTCAACGAAACAAAAACGAATCACGATCCCAAAAATTAGTCACTATTTTTTTTTCTCATCCCCTATAACGTCCAATTTAATTAGAAATTAAATAAGATACAATTTTAAAAATCAAATCTTTCTTTTAAAAATCAAATTTTCATTTTTTCCAAAATTTCTAATTTCCCAACCCCCCCCAATTAAAAAATATCTTCTGACACATATTTCATCCCCCATTTTTCCTCTTAATGATAATATTTAAGATAAATGCACACTGAGTAGAACACGAGCACGTTAGGAAAGAGAGAAATAGTGTGACAGACAGAAGAAGCCTCGAAGCCTTCGCTCGTTAAACTCGTCGTGAAGAACAGAATCCACGCGTCGGGGTGGGCACACACAGCCTTCACCTCTTTGCTCGTGTCTGATGCGCCCCTTCGGACGTGGATTTTGAGCGAGAGAGAGAGAGAGAGAGAGAGAACAAGGGGAGGTTTCTCTCGGAGGAGAAACGTGTGTGTTCGGAAACCACCCCTCCGTGTATAAATATATATACGAGGTCCATAAATACCTGCGAGAAAAAAGGGCGTAACTTCGACTGCAAAGTGTCTTTTTAGGGGTTGGTTGAGCCCTTTTCTTTATAACGAAGAATTCGTGTGCCCCTGACGAGGGAAGGGAGGATTCTGTGGCTCGGAGAGTCGAGTGGACTTTCCCGGCCTTTGTCTCTCTCTCTCTCTCTCTCTGGCTCTCTGGTTCTCTTCTCACGAGATGAAAGGGGTCGTAGTTGGGAAAAGGGGGGGGGGGGGGGGGTTGCGCGCGTTGCCTATGATCCTGCCGGGCCCTTTGATCCAGCCTCGTACATATATAAATTTCTATATATTTCGTCATCTCTATTTTCGGAGCTTGGCAGACCAGAAATGCACTGAAAAGTTAATAAATATTGATGATTTTTTGAAATTTCGTTAATTCATATTTTTCGTGAAATTTTTGACGAATTATTTCTTAATTATGACATTTTGTTACGAAGGTTCTTAAATCCTGGTGGAATTTTGAATTTGGATGAAAAAAAAAAGAAATTATTATGACTCTGTAGTGACAATCAATCGATGATTTTAGTGATTTTTTCATTGACTTTGTTTACTGATTAAAATAAAAATGTATTTTTAAGCAGGGGATGGTATTTGGAGGGAAAATATGCCAATGACTGGCCACGACGTTTTTAGGGGTTGAAATATTGGCCAAATGCCTTTTCCCCCTCCAAACATTTCCCTCTCAACCATCCCTTCGACAGACTCTACTGTGTTCGACAATTTCCCTCTCTCATTCCCTCTTCCTCTTTGGATGAACACGCGTGCGCGTTTTAGCGCGAAAAGCCCACGAGTTCCCGGAAGCTGCGAGGGCTCCGGACACCATAAATATATCTATGAATTTATTTCAACCCCCATACCATCCCTTCCACCATTTTATACTCTCCTACTATTCTCCTTTCTCTCCTCGTCGACTAAGCTCGTTGCTTATGACATATATCTTCCACTTCCGGTTCTCTCAACCACCTAGATTTTCATCCCCATAAACCTCCGTCGTCCAAGCCTCCCACGAAGTACCTTGTCTGCCATTCCCTTTCAAGGGCGTCCCAAAATCAACCCTTTGAAAAAAAAAAAAATTCTACATTTTTTCAATACTCCCAATCGATCGAGAAAAAAAAAGCTTTGTTTCTCCATTCATTTGCGAGTCCCTGACACCCTTCATCCTGCTCTTCATTAGTCCCTGAAAATCCGATAAAACTTTCATTCATTTTCCTCCAAATTTGCAGTTTTTTTAAATTACTTTTTACTATAAATTTAGGAATTAAGCTTTTTTCACCCCGTAATACACAAAATTCTCATGGAAGGGGTAGGTTTGAGGAAAAAAAAAAAAAATTTTACAGATTTTTCAACTGGGAGGGTGGTTTCGAGCTTCGAGTGGGAGAGGAAACAATTTTCAGTCTCTTTCGATGACTACATTTGTCAAAATCGTGACCTACCCCTTTTTTTTCATTCATTTTTTTGTGCAGTCAAATTTGTTTGGCTTTTATAAACAGATTTTCGGGATTGTGATTTTTTCGAGTGGAAATGGATTTGAGTTTTGTACATTTTCCAACGTTCTGGAAAAACGATCCTGAAAAATCACTCCTTCGAAAAATCGTTTCTCGTTTTTCATGATTTATTTACGAAGGGTCGCGCATTTTTTTTGTTTTTGACACGACGAATCGCCGAAAGTGGTGACCTTGAAAAATTGGCTCGATTTTTTCCAATGGAATCGTTTTTTTTGTTCGTTATGATTTTTTTTCTAAAGGGGTGGTTCCAGGGTGAAATTTCGTTTGAATAATTTTGGTTTGTTTTACAATTTTCATGAAGTTTTTCGAAAAGTGTGAGCTTCAAAGTTTTTATTTTTTGTTTTTGACGATGAACTTCTTTTTTTTGGTTTCACCCTCCTCACAAAGTTTCTAGACTTGATTTTTAAAAATCAACCCCTATTTCAAAGTTTCTGAAGCAAATAATTCGAAGAACTTACGAATCACGACATAAAGCTCTCATCCACTTTCTCTCAACGTCAGAATCTACTACGTACGTTTTACTACAGACTTTCAGAATAGAAAGAGAAAGAGAGAAAGTCTCGCCAGTCAAGCAAACCCAGAATTCAGAGTCACAGGGTGAAAACCACCAGGGTAGTTTGCCCCCGGGAAATGTTTTTGGCATTCGTCCATACGCGAATGTACGTAGAAAAGCAGCCACATAATCCCCCTCTTTTGGCTTGTCTCTACATTGCACTCTCCGCTGAGCTTGAGAGAAAGCTACGATGCACTTTAAAATAACCTTCAAGGTCTCGAACTGATTTTTTTGTGTGTTTTTTTTTTTGCATGTCCTGTTCCGGTATTTACCAGAATAACAAAAACAAATTGTTGAATTTTTTACCGACGGAGATAAGTAAGCGCTCGGTGTATGGATCCGGTGATCACAAAGTTAAGCAGCCTCAAGTGAGGTCAGTACTTGGTTGGGTGACCGCTGAGCCAAGCATAGGCTTCGTGTATCAATTGCTGAGCGGGAGGCAGTTCTTTTGAGTTTCTGATGGTGATAAACAAATGAAAATCAGTTAAAATAGAGCCGTCGGTATCGGCGAGGGTTTTCTATAGTTTCCCTGGGCCCTCGTAAACCCACTTACTATAATTTACTATTTATATTATTTATTCTCATTAGTTAGCATTTTTTTCTTCACTGTAAACGACTATCTTTGCGGATTAATTTGCAAAACAAGAACGTTTGTTTATTCTTTGCTCGTCGTTAAAAAAATGGATATATAATTATTCTGTATTTTTCTTCAAACACCGTTCTCGTTTGTTAATGACTTTTTAATGGAGAACAAATTAAACTCAGAATAGAATATGATAGAATGGTTTGAAAAATGGTTTTTTTTTTTTTTTTCAATGGAAGAATTTACTGCATTATTTCGTGATTTTTTTTTTTTCGTCGACGAACTACCCCTACTTTCTGCATATTTCGAATCCTCAATTAACTCACACTCGAGATTTTTTTTCTCTAATATTCTTCCACTTACCTTTTATTTTTTCTTCTCTCCCTCTCTCTTTCTTTCTTTCTACCGATTTTACAGTTTTTCTCGTTCTCTCTGGAAAATACTTGAACGTCTAGGGTGCGTACGAACGAAACGTGTAGGGAAGAAATACCAACGAGCAGAGAATAAGAAATAAAAGAGAGAAAGAGAGAAAAAGAGAAAAAGAGAAAGAGAGAAAGAGAAAAAGAGAGAAAGAGAGAAAGAGGGAGAGAAGGGAGGATTGTACACATTACGCTTTCCACCCTCGCACGACGTACTCTCGAGAATTTCCCACCCTTTTATGCACCACTTTCCAACGTTACCTTCATCCCCTACTTCTTTTACCAGGGGTTTTCCCTCATCTCTTCTTATTATATTTACTTCTCCTTCTTTACTTTTGTTCCACTCGTTCTCTCATCTCCCTTTTACGTTGTTCTTTTCTCTTGCGCTCATTTTCTCTTTCAAATCCTTCTTCTCTTCTCCTTTCCTTCGAAAATTTCTGGCTCCACACGACCCAGTGTGTCAACGGAGGCTCCATTTTTTTTTTCTTCACAGCAAAAGTAATCCAAAATAAAAAATAATAAAAATTCGTAAAGCCATCGAAAGACAAGGGATTCGCAAAAAATATTGAACAAAAGCTCGAATAACTAAATTTCGACGGTGAGAATTTTAGGTTCGACCAAACCGCTCCGGAGGGAAAGAAAAAAATGTACGAGTGAGATTTCTATTCGGGCTTTGAGTTCACGATCCCTCACAAAGCTTTGCTCGTATGTATCTGTCGTTTTTTTTTTTTTTGTTTTTTTTTTTTTCGATGTATAAAACTACCCCTTGGGTCATGTGTGGAAACCGCCTTTTTTTATCACTGTGCATGTGTGTGTGTGTGTGTGTGTTTTTTTTGCTCTCTTTCCTCGAGAACCCGCCTGTTTTTCTCGCCAACCCTCCGATCCCAACGTGAACAGAATCCCCGAAAAAGATCCCTGAAAAGACTCGACTTTAGGTGCTTCGTACGATAAAACTGATGACGATAATAATCGAGGAAAAAAAAACGTTTTTTTTTTCCTTTTTAAACGTTTTTTGTATTTTTATTACGACTTGTTAAATGTCGATCGATTTATATTTATTTCCACGCATCATTCAATGTATTTATTAAAATTTAATTTTTAATTGTGCGTAAAAAATAAAAAATCTCTGTTTGTCGAATTATTGTAATTTTGTTTTTTTTACGATGATTTTACTACAAAACCGGAAATACTCCATTGTTTTATATCGTCGTATGAATAATTTAAAAACCCAGAAATGTTTGAATCGATTTTGAAAAATGGGACATTTGTTGAGGGAAAAAAATTAGGATTTTTTTTCACCAGTTAATATCGTGGCTGTTATTTTTGATAATTTGTTTAATATTAAAAATGATGGAATTTATAAAATAAAATCGTGTTTATTAAGACTCGAAACGAGATGAAACGAATTCATATTTCGAGGAGGGAATCGGGGCTTAAATTTATCTACCAGGATATTTTCAATGCGTTAAAAAATGAAAAAAAAAATGAAAAAAAAAAAAAAATGGAAAAAAAAATGGTGATTCCTTTTACTCACCCTTATAAACTCCCCTAAAAAGCCCCTTTGCAAACTGGAGCTTTTCACCCTGTATGAATCTTGCACTCTCCAAGGATTATCGTTAAACTTCTGTGCCTTTTCCCCATTTTCCATCCCTCACGTATGCACACTTATGAAGAAAGATTTTGTGGTTCTGCGCCCCATCGGGGAAACTCTCATGGAGCCAAGCGTGCGAGATCCAATTTTTATTGGATCTTTTATTCAGTTTCATCGAGCTTCAATATTCCATCTTAAATATAGACTGAAATTAACTTCGCTTTTCAGTTTTTATGGAATCTCAACTTTATCCTCTTATCGTACTTTTCATCCCTTACTTTACCCTTTTTTTTTACACGATTTTTTAAGGCATTGATCTTTAGGCTGAAGGCTTAAAGAAGTAACTTTTTTCGATTTTTTTTTGTCAAGTTCAAAAAATTATTAATCTATCGAGAAAAATCAACCCTTATTTCTTGAAATATTGCCAAAGACACTGAATGAACAGACAAAGTCGTTCAAAACTTTATTTTTATTATTATTTATTGTTTATATTTATATTGTATTGTTATTATTATTATTATTATTATTATTATTATTATTATTTTATTTATTTATTTATTTATTATTATTTGTTATTTATATTCATATAAATGATAAACCCTCTTCTTTACCATTTCAATTTTCTCGTCATCTTGGTCGGAAAAAGTGGGTTCAAAGTAATAGGACGGGGTCATAAAGACCCGCAAAGGTATACGCAGGTATAATAAAGAAACAAAAAAGAAAAAAAAATAAAGAAAAAACAATTTGCAAGGTTTTGAATCACATTTATATCGTTTCTGTAAATAAAAACAAGCTGTGAAAATTCTCACCCCTGCTGTTCAATCGGCTCAGTAAAAGACCAAGACTTCCTGCTGTGGGACACAGCGGGGCTCAATGAGACGATCTCTGGGAACTCGCCTAAACTGTTCGTTTGATTTGATAAGGAGAACAACTTCATTATATCCCATAGCAAACGTACTCTCGAAAGATTGATCTCCTAAATAGATACCAGACTTTATCCAGGCAAGTTTCGACGAAAAAAAAAAAAAAAAAAATCGTAAACAAGCAAAAAAAAAGTGAACTTTCATATTAAAATCGACGTTGATTCGAACTTGTCAAAATTCAGTGTTTTCCCATCGATGAATAAAAATTCTTAAATTATAATTCAGCACTAAATGAAAAATGTAAAGATGGAGAAATTGGTGAAAAAAAATGTGAGACTGTAAAAGTGCAAAAAGTAAATAAAATAAAAAGGTCAAGAAATTTCGTAATTTTCTGTTATTTCTTCAGTGCAAAACGTTGGTAACTGCGAAGCCGATGGTCTGTGACCACTCCCTCATAAAAAAACCGCAGTCCACCATGAGCTGAAACTGCAAAAGAGAGAAAAAAGAAGAAAAAACCATACCAAAAAAAAAAAAAAAATCGACTTGAAGCTGGAATTTGGGAAAATTCTCAAACTTCGAACTTGTGGCGACAGTTTTAGAGAAATTTGAATATGAATAGATTGCGGAGGGTGGAGGTGAATAATTCCGGATGGAAAAAGCGAGAAAATTGGAGGCAGAAAACGCGGAGTAAAAAAGGTCTCGACACGGGAGAACAAAAAATAAAGACAACGGTGCGGAGGGGCGGAAGGGGCAGATAATTTTTTTTTTCTTCTATTCCTTTTTTCAAATACAGAGGGATTGAAAGAGCGTGAGAGAAAAATAAGGATGGAACGTGATAAAAAAGAAGAGCAGGAAAGAGAGAAAAACGAGTGGAAAAAAATAGGAAAGAGAAAGAGAGAAAGAGAGAGAGAGAGAAAGAGAGAGAGAGAGAGGAAACGATTGCGATTCTCGTCAGGTCGCTAGGCAACACTCTACCGTCCCTGGAATCCCCAGCTTGTGGGACCAGCACATAGAGGAAGGACCAAGAATCTCATATCTATAGATATATAAATATGTATATAACGACTGTATACACATTTATATGTGTTGAGGCTAAAGGAGAGCGTGGAGGGATGCTGGAGAGATAGATGCACCCTCTCCAATGCCAGCCAGGACTATCACCCGGTCCCGGCCAACTAGTGTTATTGCATTTCGATTTTCGGGGCTTTGGCCTCTTTCTCTCTCTCTTTTCTCTCTCTCTCTCTCTCCCTCTCTCTCTTTCTCTCTTGCATCTCACGCTTCGTATCCTATCTCGTTCTCTAGAAATACAAACAGGGAGTCCCAAAAGTGACGAGAGCTTATTTAGACTTCGGGCGAAACGTAAAATCGTCGAATAGAACTGGTTTCTTTAGATTTTCCTTTTAAATCGATCAAAATACGATGAACGGTCGGTTGGAGACAAATGTCACTAAGGACTTTTGTTTTCAGAATCACTCGTACTTTTCAAAGGAACTCATAAGTTCTGCCACTTTTTGGACACCCTGTATATCGAAATTTGTATCTATATAACGCAAGGAATCACATGGGGCAAATATGGACAGTCTGGACCCGATCAATCCACGATTTCTCGCGAGCTTTTGTCCGGAGAACAGACACCGATGATGAACCAAGTGGAACTGTGTAATTGATTTTATGCTTTTTTTTTCCCATTTTCTCTCGCTTTTTCTTACGCCTACTTTTTCAATCGTAAATCGCATGGTTTTCTATCACAATCTGTGCATATTATTTGGGTTTTGAATTTCATCATATTCTTGCTATTTCTTTTGTACTTGAATTATTAATCAATATCCTTCGAACGATTTAGTTGATTGTAATTTTTGGAATTTGGAAATTACGAAAAAACCATTGAATTTTTGGTTCCAGTTTGAAATTTTTTGGAAATTCGTCCCACGATCTTATTTGTTATAAAAAATTATTGTTTATCGATAATTATTATTAGAATGTTAAAATTCATTGATTTTTAATAAAAATAACTATTTTGAGAATATTTTTTCTATAAAATAAAAAAATTTCAGTTAATTATTCTCCCGGTACTCGGAATGCCACGAGTTTACGAAAGATTTCCTGCCTCGCGAGTGCGCCAGGGGGCGCGCGGGAGCGCGCGCACATCGTGAGGGTTCGCTGGCCGCGAGGACGACGTCCCAGACAGCTCGACGCCTTAAATCCTTCTCAAGAGATAGTCAACTCATCCCACATATAGAGGGTGTCTTGCTTTAAATGATTAATCAAATTATCTCGTAAAAGTGAGGCTGTGGAACAAAAATTAGAGAATAAAAATTCTCACAATTAGGGGTGGTTTTATAATTACAAAAATTTTTTGAAAAAAAAAAAAACATTCTTTTAGGCAGCCTCATTGGGGCTTTCAATTTAAATCCGTAAGTATAGTCTTCTTCGGCATGTATTTATATCCTTAAATCCAAATAATGCAGAAGGGGATGAAAAAAAATGGCGATCACGCAATCGATTCATTTTTACAATTTTTTTTATTCTTCAGCAGCCTTTTTAAAATTCTTTTTCTCATCGTTCGCTCTCTGATAACAAACATCCCTTGTTGCACGTGGCACACGAAGGGATGTCAAAATGGAATTAGACAATTTTTCCTGTAGCAGCTCCGGAAAGTGTTCCCGATAATAATAACAATCAAAATAACATAAAAATGGATTTTTTACTTCGTTTTATGCCATAATCATCAGGATGATAATGATTAATTTTGTTTATTTTTGTGGTTTAATAATTGTACTAAAAAATAATTGAATCGACTTATTATCGACAAAAAAATGGAGGTCGAAAAAGCAAAAATAGAAACTGAACTGTATTTTCGTTCGAAAAATCAAAACATCCCGATTTTCCAATATTTTCAAGCTTTTTTATTGCCATGAGTAAGGAAACGAAGTGTGAAATGACCTGTGAAGATATCGTTTGAAATCCAAGAGTCAAGTCATTCAGAATCGCGTTCGAGAGAGAGAAGCACTAATTTTCTCAATTTCATCCCCTAAAAAGGTTCGTCGCCCAGGAGAGTAAATGTGAAGAGAGAAAATGAGAGACAGAGAAGGTGAGATTAAATGAAAAACGAGAAAAGAACAAGTAAATAGGGAAGAAAAAAGTGTGCCTTTTTGGGGAGGAGTTAGGGGGTGGAATAGGGAGTAAAAAATATCGTACAGGGGTGTGTTAGTTGTTGTATAAACTACTTCCTCATCATCTCATATTCTTGTTCTCTTTCTGTTTCTCCATTTTTTTTCTTATCATCCCTTATTTTCGTCTCTTCTTCGATTCCTCTTCATCCCTTATTCCATCCCTTATTCTCACTCTTTGTTCCGTTTTTTCTCGCTCCCTAATTCTCTATTCCTCTTCATCCCTTATTTCACCTCTAATTCTAACTCTTTTCTTCTCTTCCTCAATTTTATTGTTCTCTCCTTTATTCTCGATTCTTCTTCATCCCTTATTTTATTTTTCTCTATTCCTTTTCATCCCTTATTTCGCCTCTAATTCACACCCTTTCCTTCTCTTCCTCAATTTTTTGGTCTCTTCCTCATTCTAGATTTTTCTTCATCCCTTATTTTATTTTTCTCTCTTGCTAATTCTCTATTCTTCTTCATCCCTTATTTTATTTTTCTCTCTCTTTCTCTTTTTCTCTCTGTATTCGTCATGGGGTGGTTTTGCGTGTGTGTGACATGCCAACGCTGCTGGAGCGCGATAACCACGCTCGGAAAGGACAGAGAAGTTTTTAACACACACCCACCCTTGTGTGTTTATACGAATATGTACGAAGAACAGCCCCTATAGCTCGTTGAGGCTGGAGTTCCTCGGTGCTCGTGCAGATCGATGGAGCAGTGACGTCACGGGGCGGCGAGGGATGCTGCGTCACCATGGTGACCGCCAACTGGCCCGGCAGCTTTGTGGGGGTTGCCCAGGGGCTGAGGGATGAAATTTTATTAAATTTCCACCCCTCTTTTTTCCTCTATCCTCCTCTCTCTCTCTCTCTCTCTCACACGCACATTTTTTTCTTTTTTTTTCACTCTGCCCTCTCTGTACGGATGCTGGGCTCGATCTTTTACTATTTTTATAATTTTTTTTTCTTATTCAACCCTGCGCCTGAGACGAGCTACCTCCAGCAAGAGAACTCTGACTTTCAACCCCCTCTCTTTCAACGCACAACCCCCTCACGCGGACCTCCATCCTTCCGGAGGAAATTAATACCGCAAATTTTCTCCGAGAGCTCCGAGGCACGAAAATGGGGGTGGAAACCAAGGGATGAACGATACACACACACATATATATATATATATTTATATGAATAAATAAAGTATAGGTGAAAAGAAAAAGAATCCTGTGCCTTGACGGCACAAAAGTTTGTACATCGAGTTTTCCGGGACGGAGAGGGTTTAAAATAGGGGATGAAAACGACAATGGTTAATTTCTTACATCGTTTATGTCACAACGAAAGTTTTTCTCGAGCTCTCGCTGCTGCTGGGCTTTGCCGAGAAAAAATATAATTCAAGAGACAAATTCAAGAAGATTTTTCCCACGAGGGGTAGTTTCCGGCAAAATATTATATAGAAGAGGGTAAAAAAGATAAAAATGAGAATGGATCTCTCCCGAGCCCGTTTTTCTACTGCTCTCGAAGCAATTCCACCAGGCTGTAGACGTAAATACACGATGGAAAAGAAAAGCCACTGGAACAAAAAATTAAACCTCACCGCCATCTTTGCTTTTTTTTCCTCCGTTCATCCCTTTTTTATTTTTTATTCCTATGGATCGCCGGGACGTCGAAAAAATTGCAAGGGGATCGACGAAAACGAGAGAGCGGATTCGAGAGGATGAGAATGTAAGGACTACGATCGAATTCGTATTAATATCTCTCGAGAGTCGTTCACTTATTTCGAAGCTTTCGATCAACGAGGGTGGTTTTTTCCTATATCTATATCCATTGAGATTATTACTTCTTGGATAATGAAATATAAGTATCGACTTTTTTTAACCAATTATTGTTAACCAAAATGATGTATAAAATCGTATCGAATCTCAGAGACAATTAATTAATTATTAAGAATCCAATTTAATTGAAATGACTATCAATTTCAATTGTTATTTATTTGAAATATTAAAAATATAAAATATAAATATATTTTCAATACTTAATTTGTTAAATATTATCAAATTTATTAAATTAATCATTAATTCAAAATATATAAAAATAAATTTATCAAATTTGCGATAAAAATGATGATTTTTTAGTCCCATTAATAATGACTAAAAATTATTGAATGACAATATAATGTTGAATTGTAATTAAAACAATATTTTAGTCTATTATTATTTCGAAATAATTTAAATAATAATACAGTAAACAAATTGTATTGAATTTTTTTGATCAATTGTTTTATTTTATGAAAAAATTAAGTACAACAAAATTAATGAAAAAAATTGTTCAACCTCGTGTCTGGATAATTTTTCTCTCAGGCTTTCTCGCGATCTGTGGAAAAGGGAGATTTACCCTGACGACGGGGAAGGGCTTCGGGACGAACAAAGGGCCAGCAGCCTCAACGAGATCTCTCTCTTTCTCTCTCTCTCTCTTTCTCTCCCCTTCTCGCTTCATTTTCTCGCTCATTCACCCCTCGCAGGCTGCCAGAGATTGCTGCAGGACCGAAAATCATCAATTAAACTTTCGATGCTCGAATTGATGATTCGGTTGGACCACCGACCCTTCATTTTCCCTTACCACGCGATCATCCCTCAAGAGACTCCTCTCCACCAAAAAGGGCCTAAAGTACACAATTTTCTCCCTTAATTCCCGTCACTCCAGCCCTTTTTTCTTCTACCACTTAATTTCAACGTGCACAGGCAATTCCATGCGAATCTTCCTTTTTTTCAATTTTTTATTCGTATTTATTCAAAATTTCCCACATTTATTAAAATACAAACAAAATCTTGAAGCCTCTAAGGGTAGTTTATGACTTTTTGCTCGTGAAAATAGTTCGTTCATTTCACAAAAAATACTCAAACTTCCAATTACTATTCCACAAATAAAAAAATAAAAAACAATTTTTAAAAAAATCCGAATAATTCAAAATTTTAATATTATCAATAAATAATAATTGAAAAACATATTTTAACCTTTGTTACAATTCATCATAAATAAATAAAAGTTTATCACTGAAATAAATAGAATTTCAAGTAATTTTTAACAAGCAATTATAGTTTTTTATAAAATCCAATAATTAAGGCTGTAATTAGAGACTAAAAAGCCCATATATTTCTATTAAATGTGTAGGATGCTACTAGACAGGCTGACTGCGCTGTTGAGCGCATGACCCTCGCACACAAACACACAATTTATATATGCACCCTATTCAACGAGATGAGTACCGAGAATCATTTTGTTTTTTCTCTCATTTATTTTCTCTAACTGTCTCTTTCTTACTTTAGACGATATCAGCTCCAGCAGCAATTTATGCACCTCAACGTTTGTTGAGTTACGTTGAGTACACAGAAAAGTAAAAAAAAAAAAAAAAAAAAAATGGAGGGAGAATCAAGAAAGATTCTTGTTAGGATACAAACGTGAAAGCTGTCGATAATCTGTATTCTCTTCTAATGAATATATGTCTATGGACTTTAAATACGTTCACATGCCCGTGTGTTAGTTTAAAGTAACTCTCTTGTGTACAACCTTTTGTCCAACTACTCTCGGATCCCCCTCTAATCTCAATGTCCTTGTAGCAATATTTTTATATCGGAAAATACGAGCAGGAGCATTAAAACGTCGACGAATTGAAAATATTGGAGTTCACTCATCGTTCTTGTAGATTAATAGAGAAAAAAAAAATAGAAAAAAAAGAGAGAGGAAGACGGAGGGAGAGAATGATTGTTATTGTTCCTGGGAGGGTTGTGAAATTGTAGGCAAATTGGAATTTTAGTATTTTATTTTTACACTTTTTTTCGTTGGAAAAGTAAAAAAATAGAATAAGGGTTGTTTTTTTTTTTTTTATTTATTTCAAAGGGATGAAAATATTGTTGAAATTTTTCAAGACACTTTTCTTCCTTTTGAGAAGAATTTTTGAAAAAGCAGTTTTCAAGGGTTTGGAAAAATGAATTAATCGAAAATTTCTTTATTTTTGCTATTTTTTTGTTAAATGAATTTTCCAAAAATGAAGATAAATGGAATTTTTGATATATTTCTTTTTTCTTATACTTTTTCAGAGGAATTCGAATGAGGGTTGTTTCTTACGAAAGGGTTGTTTTTCACAAAAGCAAATCTTTGAAAAATTAATGAATAAACAAAAAAAAACAAGTCATTTTTTTCGTTTTTTTCGATCCTGACGTACATTCAGCGAAGGAGAATTCTTGGCATGTAAACATTTTGGTTTGACACGAGAGAATAGTAAAGCTCAGTGAACTCGTGTAATTTATTTGTCATCGAGTTTAGTTTTGGGCAAAACAGTGGGCAAGGGCGAGGAGGGGCGGGGAGGGGAGGGGGAGGGGGAGGGAAGGATTTATTTATTTGTCGTTGGTCGAGAGTGGGAGGCTGGATTTTAACAAACATGTCCATTGACTAAATACGTGTAGGTAACGAATGATATAATGGCGGAAAATGTAATGGCTGATCGTACACATAAAATGAGAAAGAGAGGGAGAGGAAGAGGGATGCTGGGTTCTCTCGTAACGTGGCAAGAGGAGGGAGGAAGGGGAGGAGGGGGAGGTAAAAAAGGATCGATGGTTCGAGGCAGCCGCGTTGGTGAATGTCACGAGTGAAGCTTTTCTATTACATTTTCCGTTGAGGTGGCAGCCTGTAACCGGTGCAAAGAGAAAGAGAGAAAGAGAGAGAGAGAGAGAAAGAAAGGGGTGGAAAAGAGAGACTTCCTGTAGGATGGACCAGGAGAAAAAAAAGGCTAAAAGTCATAAGGGCTGGTGGAAGAATATTTTGGATGGTAAATGACTGTAAGTTGCGTCCAATCGTTGGGAGAGTGAGCGCAGTAACCTTGCTTTTAATTCGTATTTGGAAACGGGGGATGAACCTGTGCCGGAAGAAAAATAGGGGATGGTGAAAAAAAAATGAGGGAAAGGGTGGGTGGAAATAAAAATGTTAGAGAAAGAGTTGAAGAAAGAAATGGAGGAAAGAATAAAAAGAGAAAGAGAGAAAGGAAATAAGGGTTGAGGGTGCAAGGGGGTGAATAATTTTTTGACGTCCCTGGCACGAAGAGAGAAGAAGAGTATAAAAAAAAAAGGGAAAGGGTTATGGTTCGGTCCATGGGAAACCATACATGTATTCGAGCCGGTGGACACTTTGGAATTCTCTCTCTTTTTCTACCTTTATTTTTGACTCGCTCGTTCTCTCTTCATCGCAGGAGGGGTTGAACCGCGGGAGGGGGTGGCTTGGAGCTCGTTCGGGGGTGTGCTTGGTCCGGGAACAGGCGCTTGGATGCTGTATTGATCCGCTCAGGGAGCCACAAGCTAAAATCCCCCTCAACCCTCGCCAACAACCCCCTCTTGCTTCTCTCACCCCCGCGGTCCATCGTCAGCACAGCGTTGCCTAGGCAACCCTCCCCAGTCTTACTCCTATATACTCCATCACCCTCCAACCCCCTTCTTCATCCCTCGCGTCTTTCCTTTTTTTTTCTGCGTGAATCTACGCTTTCATCCCCCAACCAACCCCTATTTTGCCACCCCTCAATCTTTCTCTCTCTCTCTCTCTCTCTCTTTCTCTCTCTTTCTTTTTTTTCTTCTCTCCTCGCGAATTCAGCTCGAGAAACGCGTGGGTGTGTTGCACCCCTTCCGATAAAAGCTCCAATCTTCTTTCTCTCTCTCTTCTTCATCCCTTCATATTCCTGTACGTCCACATTTCCCGGAGTACATCTACATATATTTCTTAACGTTTACACACTTCTCGTCTTTCTTCAAAATATATGTAGTGCACGGAACTGTACGTTTATATATGAGCCAGTTCGTGGCTTCTGGTACAATGCATTTTTTATTACCAACGAAAAAAAAAAAAAAAAAAATCTATGATGATTTGAGGGTTTGAGAAATTACTGTTTGGCCTATTTTTTTATATAGTTGTAATCATAAAATAAACTTTTTTTTTATGTCTCGAATGATTGTTATAATATTTATAGCTTTTAGATTTTGTTAGTTTATTAATATTGAGTAAAAATGATGTTTTTTTTTTTTTTTGCATTTTTATTTAAAACTATTGCAATTATAACTCTTATCGAATTCAAATATTTTCTTGCCTCTATTTGCTCCGCAAAGACCTGGCAAAGATCCCTGGGGAACTCGAGGATCGAAACTTATTTATCGTTCTCTCCCACCCCTCGCTTTGGTCACGCCTGTTTTGTTCCCACACACTTTAAAAATCGATTTTAATCCATCTGGATTTTTGGTATTATTTTAACGATCAGTCGCACGTCATTTTGACATCCGGAGCCAAAATTTGAGACCGATGAATATTTTTTTGTAGCAAAAACGAAATAAGGGTAGGAAACGACAAATAAGGGTTGAAATTTTCATTTCCACAGTTTTTTAAAATATATTTCGAGATGTAGAAAGATAAAGAAATACTTTGCCACACTTTGGTCTCATATTCAGACGTCGGATGAATTTTTTGGGTTTTGGTCGAACAATTAATTCTAGTGGAAACAAAAATGGCGGCCAGAGGCGATTTGGGACAACATTATGTCGAGTTGTCGATGGTAAACACCCGGGTCCCTTGGTGCACCAATTATTAATGCCAACGAATCTCACCCCCCTCACGTCTCCCAGGCCTTTGAGACTCCCTTCAACCCCCTGGCGTACATTTCTCCCCCCCCCCCCCCTCCCCCCTCGAATGCCCCGGGGGCTACTCCTCCTCTCCGTCAATTTATTTGATCGTGAAATACAAACTTCGAGGCACACGTCACCTTCTGTTCCGGAAAACGTTTCAAAATTATTCTTTTTTTTTCCAAAAGATACACGAGGCAAAACTAAGGGTGGAAATATCGTGTTTTAGAACTTTTTTTGGGGCTAAAATTAAAGTAAAAACTAATTTACAATAAATATGAAATTATTTTTTTTTTTAAGTTGAAAAATGTTGTTCATTTTGAATTTTTTCACTTTCGTTCGGAAAGGAACTGGGTCGAAAAAATAGGGGTGGAAAAATGTTACTATTAAAATTATTTCAAGACCAATTTTATTGAGAAAAAATGTTAAAAAATGATTAATTATTTAGGACTTGATTTATTTTTTGTAAATTAATACGATTTTTTTTATCAAAATGAAATGTCATGTTGATTTTTTGAAAAATATCATATTCGTGTTATTTGGCCACCAGCAAGGGAGAAACTGAAAGAAAAGAGAGACAAAAAGTACTGGCGATTCACACACGACAGATGGGGCGAACAATGCCTTGAGCAGAGTCGTTCTTTTTCGAGGGATGCCCATTTTGATTTCGTGACGAGAATCATATATGTACGGGGATATAAAAATCCATGGGGTTTTCCATGTATATTTGAAAATTTGACAATTTTTCAAACTGAAAACCTTATTTTTATACATAAATAAAAATTAATAATAAATTATGATGGATATTTAATTGAATCAAAATTAAACGAATTTTTTAATCGCATCATCCCTTAAATAAAGTAGACACGAGATTTTTGAAACATTAACCAAAACCGAGATATCTCGGCTTTTAATTATTATTCACGCCTGTGTTTTATTTCGAGCTCACGATCGATGAACGACAATTTATTTATCTCATGAGGCCAGACTTGTTTTTTTTTATTTTATTTTATTTTATTCCTTATCCGTTAATATAAGAATTAAAAGTATTCGTTAATGCCGGCTATAAACGAGAAACCCGAAAAGGGCAACAAGACATATTTTTTTAATTGTTTAAATATAAATATATCGATTTATCATTATTTTTCTAATTATTATACCTTTTTTTCCGAAATTCTCTTAATTAATGGAAAAACTTATAATTAAAGAACGAAAATTGCATTCGATCCACCACAGTGTGTTAATTTTCAAGCTAGTTGACACGTTTTCAAATTCGTCAATTTTACTGTTTCGATGAAAATTATTTTATTTTTTTCAAATTTGAAATGCCAATAACTTGGCGCCCGACTGACAGATATTGAGACATCGGGTGTGTTTCGAAGCGGATTTTGGTTGACTCGAAGAATGATCCCGAGATCTTGATTGCTTCGGTTCGGAAGATTTTACTGAAAACTAAAAATGGCGTTAGCAATTTTTCAAAAATCTGTCGAAAAATATAAAATCGAAATGCATCCTCTGGATTCTGGGAACGACGAAGATGACTGTCGACTGGAGTTCGAAATGATCGACCAATTTCAATAGAAATGAGAAAAATAAAATTTCTTTTTTTTTTTCAATATTTCGATTCCGAACGACAGCGAATTTTTTCAAAACTCAAAAATATTAATTCCAATATAATAACAGTATTGCGTATGATTCGAACAAATATCAACATTTAACGAATTCCGTTACGAATTTTTCCGTCATTGGCATTTTTCTTTGTTACCATCAGTCGATAAGGAAGGGATTTTTCATTAATTTATCGTAAAAATCAGCAGAGGTCGCCACGATCTGGTGAAAAAGACCATCTGTCGAAACGGGGATGCCCCATCTGTCGAGAAATGTGTGGAACTAAAAAATAGGGGTAGCAAAGCGTCAGGGTAGGGAAACAGGGCGCAGGACGAGGACGAAATAAAGCGGCGTATACATATACGTGCGTTCGCACTCGGCTGCGGCCGTTTGGTGTGCCTCTCGTTAAATCTCCTTTATTTAATTAGCAATAAATCCCTTAAGTTATTTTTCCACCCCCTAAAAATATTCGAATCTCAAATTGTAGAAAAATTCAACAAAAATATCAAAAAAAATTTGACTGTTGAAGTATGGAGTGAAAAATAAAAAAAAAAATTGAAAAAAAAAATAATTCGTACCAAGGCCATGAGAAACGAGAAGAATTTACACAGAGATTGAAGTGAGAGTGGCCAATTCGCTTTGTTGGGGGATGCTGGAATAAAATGGCTGTGATTTGCGGTCTGCGATTCGTCCTTTGAGAGCACATACACGAGTCATGATAAATGGAGATAAAACGTTGACGTAAAAAAATATACGAAACAAATCGTGGAAGAAGAAATTTTTTTTTTTTCAAACTCAAAATACTGTTCGATCGTTTTTTTTAAATTCCTATCATGGCAATTTATGTATTGGTACGTAAAAAAAATTATTAAACCCCGAGGGATGACTCAGAGAGAGAGAGGACTTTAGTGAAAATTCGAAGAGTCCAATCGTCCTCATAAATAATTAAGGTAATGTTGATATAATTTTAAAAAAATTGTCGAAATTCATAAATTTTTCGAAATTGAAATTGTTTTTTTTTTTTTTTAGCATGACTTTCGTATTTTTATTATCGAAAATTAGTAGTTGATTGATCAAAAAATGTATTTTTTTCGAGAAAATCAAACATTTTGAATTTATTTATTATCCAAAATTAATTAACGTTGTAAAAAATGTTTGAAAAAAAACGTCGATTTTTTTACAGGACGTGAAAAAAGTTTAATACACTCCAGTACCTTCGACATTTCTTTCTCGTACATCGAATCATTTAGAAAGATAAAAAAAATTGAAAATGCGATCTTACGATGGCGAGAGCAGCTCAGGGGATGAGGACGATCGGAGAGAACCAGAGACACATTTAAATCCTGGCACTTGGCAGAGACCGGGTACTCATCCAACGTGGGCATGGGATCATCGAACTAATGTAAGAATTTGAAAAGCAACAAAAGCTTTATTTTGGAAAAATAATTTTTGTTGAAAAAATATTAATTAATTGATTTGCAATTATTCAAAAATCTACACTTCTGCCAAATCTTTTTAACAAATTATATAATTGGGTGTAAAAAAGTACAAATCTCATTTCTAAAATGTTGGAGTTTAATAAAAACGAAAAAAGTGATAAGAAAGGAGCAAAAACTTATGATAAAAATTTTGAAAAATTATTTAAACAAAGTAAATCAAAGCTCATTTAAAAAAATAACCCGGGCCACTTCACAGGCTCATAACTCTTAGCAGAATTAAGATTTTTGGTGACTTTTTTTTTCAAAATAATCGTTCAAAATCCCACTAAGCGAATGGTACACGGTTTAATGTCAGAAAAGTCATTGGTTCGCTTGTGGTTGAAATTTAGAAAAAAGTGCAACTCGATTTTCACTTTGGACATCGTTTTTCGTTGATTTTCGTTTGGGTCAAATTGACCCGGAGTAGAATTCCACGATTGGAAAGGCAACTGTTGAAAAATCAATTAAAATACAATGAAAAAATATTGTTTTCATTTTCGTTTTTTTTTAACGATATAAACATTCCTACAATTTTGCTATTTCAATAAGTTTTTAAACATTTTTCCAGCACCCTTTACCCTCCCAGGGAAATCCAGTTCTTGATAATATGGCATATTCAGCTCCAAGTGCATCTCATCCAGGAATAACCGGACCTTCAGGTGGATATTCGTCCGGAGATCATCCCCAATCAACCCCTGGACGAAGGACCCCTTTAGGGGCTGTGGGTCTGGGTGGATTTTATTTTCAACAACAACCTCAGCCTCACGCATCTTCCAGTGCATTATCTGACGAAAATAGGCCTGATCAGGAAAGGTAACTAAATAATTACTTACGCTTTTACGATATTTAATTAATTATTTAATTGTCGACCAAAAAGAAAAATTACAATTAAATGACCAAGTTCATAATCAAATATTTAGAAGCAGATCAACTTTGAGTTGATTCTCAATCTTTATTTTTTTTGAACCAAAATTAAAATGACGATTTTTTAAAACAGGTTTTAGATTAAATATTAAATACGTTGAATATTTACAAATAATGAGAGAAAATTGAAAAAAAAAATGAAAAAAAAACGTTTAAGGGTAGAAAGTGTTTTTCTTCTACCCCTGAATTTCATGCAAAGAGAAAACTCAATTAACCTAATTATTGAAAATGAACTGAAACGATATTCCAATCGAGAGTATGTTTCAAAATAATTTAGTGTCCGAGGATAAAACATTCAATACTTTTTTTCATGGACATTGAAGACTAAACATTTTTTTTTCCACCCCTAAAATCCATTTTTATGAAAATATTATTTCAGCCAATAGTGGGTGGAAAAACAAGCATTTTATTGAAATTCTTTCGAAATTAGCCGATCAGAGTTTTAAAAATTGCTTTTTTTCCCATCGAGATTAGTCGCTGTTGTTGTTGTTTTTTTTTTTTTTTTTTTTTTTTTTTCAAACATTTGTTAAACATTTTGTGTGTGTGTGTGTTTTTTTTTAAATAGCAGACCAGGAGCATCGCGACTAAATTGTCCACCAAAATCAAAAAGTACAAGACAAGGAAAAAGCGTTCGTTTGAATATAAACGCGAGGGAGCGCAGAAGAATGCACGACTTGAATGACGCTCTCGATGAACTACGGTCGGTAATTCCTTACGCTCATAGTCCGTCGGTAAGGAAGCTCTCCAAAATAGCAACGCTGCTGTTGGCAAAGAATTATATTCTCATGCAAGGTACGAAGATTCCCAACTTACCATCCGTCGGTATATTTTTCCTAAAGTAATGCAATTGAAATGAAAAGTTCGAAACAAACAAGATTTTATGAAAAATTCACGTATTGAAATTACTCGAAAGTAACAAAATAAATGAAAAAAAGTGAAAAATTTATGAAAACACTGAAAATTACAAACACGTTAACTAAAAAATTGGTTCAAAAAAAAAGAACTGAAAAAAAAAGAAAATTCGAAAACAAAACCAAATTCCAGTCAAAATGAATATTCCATGAATTTTGAATTGCAAAAAAAAATCTATATTCCAGAACAGAAAGAAATTTCCTTTCGTGTATTTAATTTAATTTACGATCACGTAAATTCAGATTTTTCGAGTTCTGAAAGAGAAAAAAAAAAACCAAAAAAAAAACCAAAAAATTTCAGGAAACGCTTTGGAAGAGTTGCGAAGAGTAATAGCGGTGCTACAGTCGCCCCACGCGCACACAACAGCTCTGCCACCGACACCAGTCTCGTACGATCTTCTTCAAGGTTTTCCAGGCAAATTATTTCAGGGAGTTCACGAATTGCAGGGACTGTCCGGAGACAATTCCCAGAGTGTTGCAGCCGGAGGTCCATCGGGAGATGGAGCTGCTACGGGTGGGGAGTCAAATTAAAAAAAGGCAAAAAAAAAGAAAAAAAAACCAAAGAATCAAAAAAAAAAAAAAAAAAACAAAATTAAAATTAAAATGTCCTAAAACGAGTGGAATTTAAATCTCAACTAAGTCATAACGATAACAATAACAAAACTAATAATAAATATAAAAATAACACAATAATAACAAAAGCTGAAAAAAAAAACAAAAAATCAAAAAAAATTAATAATAATTTTTTGCAAACAATGAAAGTATTAGATTTTTAATTGTCAAACGATAAAAATATCGATTATGATGTGAAGCAATAAGGAGAAAAGCGACATAACCGTAAAAAAAATAAAAAAAATAAAAAAAATAAATAAAAAAAATCGCCTAAGGGGAAAAAAATTGGGTTTCGGGATAAAAATCTCGAATTCTCTTCGTCCGCAAACACGATAGTCAATATAGCATGTGATACATGTATGATATGCTAGTCATATTTATATTATATACACATATATAAATTTATTTAGATTTAATAATAAAAATCTTGAATTAACAATAATTTATTAAAATAAGGAAACTAAACTTAAAAGTGCCAAGAATAATGTTGAAAAAAAAACGAACGGAAGTGAGGAGGAGAGAATGATTTGGCGATAATGAAAACTAAGAAAGTAACTACGACGATTCGAGAGATAATCGAAAGAAAATTTTTGATGACTCGTAGTCTAGAGCAATAATGGAATTTATTTACAAAATATTAAAAAATATTGTATCGAGAAAAAAAAGTAATGAAAGTATTAAAATAAAGAAGGAGATCCTAAGAAAAGGAAGTCAAAATGGCGACTCGCGGTTGCCAAATTCTTGAAAGTATTTAATTTACATTATTATTGTGTAGAATATAGAATTTTGAAATAATATAATATAACGCTCAAATAAAAAAATCAATATATTTCAAGGAATGTATTTATTTTGGTCCAAGTGGTAAATTTGGGCCAAACATGAGATGGTCATTTTCGTAGAACACGCGAAATGGCGGCCACGGACTCGGAGTTTCGGGAAACATAACCTAAAATACGAAAAAACGTTGTTTTCCCTTAAAATCTCATTGAAATTCGTTCTCAATGAAGCAGAAGACGAAATAGTTGAAAAAAAGAGAGTGGAACCGAGAATGAGGCTCAAAATTTCAGGAACAGGCTCAAACTTTTTGAAAAATTAACCTCCAAAATGAAGGAACTTTCATTTCGTTGAAATTCTCATTCGAATTAGTTCCAATGCAACTGAAGAGCATACGATCGAAAAAAGAAATACAAAAAAAGCATGAGAATATTGAAAAAAGCACGAAATTGTGGTTCCAGGCCGAAATTTTCTAAAATTCCATCTGAATGTCTTTCGAAATGTCACGACAGTCGAATGATTGTAAAAAAAAAAGACAAAAAAACGTTTAAATGGTCGCTGCAGACTCGAAGTATCTTGAAAAATAAACGGAAAAGCAAAGAAAGCCTGTTTTGTTTTGAAAGAACGTTTGAATTTGGCGCCACGCCAAAATGGCCGACAAGATGTGAACAGGCGTGGAGTAAAGGAGTGTGAATTTATTCCGCCAGATGGCAGAGCCCTCAATGGCTTCTCCGCACCTTCGAAAGCCATACCAAGCCATTGCTCCCTCCCTCCTTATTTTTACCCCCTCCCCCCACACTCACATTGTGCCTCGTTCTATCTTTTTCCTCTCTCTCTCTCTCGCTCTCCCTCGCTCTTACGTACGATGGAGAAAAACTTGGTCGTGTTTGGCTGGCCGTGTTCTAGTATCGTGCTGATGGTAGACTGTCGCTGCTGGCCCCAAGGCCTGTCTCCGTCTTCTTTTTTTATTTTTTCTTCCTCAAAAAATTAATTTCCAAAAACAAGTGCCTCCGCGTCGACATATATATTTTTTTTGTACTTTCGCGTGCTGAAAATTTGTTTTTTCACCATTTTTCGTCGGCTTCGTTTATTTTGTTTTTATTCCGAATTATTCAGCCAAATTTACACTTTCAAAGACTCGAGCCTGTGCTTGTGAGTGTGTGGACTTGTGTGAGTTTTTGTAACTCGCGCCGTGCTATATTTGTTCGTCTCTTTCTCTTGCTCACTCTCTCTCTCTCTCTCTGTCTTGCGCGCACTTTTTGCCTCACGCTGCCCTCAAAGACAGAAACAACCGATAAATATTTCACTACGTCATTTTCGATGAAAATGTAAATCCTTCGATTTTTTGGTGAGTACTTAGCTTTCTTTATTTTCTTTTTTTTTTTTTGGTTTACTGAGAGGAAATAAACCATCGACAAATTTCTACCCCGTGCGATTTTATTTTCTTTGGTGGTCCCTAAGGGGAGGGGTAATTTAGTGGACAGTGGCGTAGCATTCCGATGGGCTTCGACGTTCGATTTATCGTTCTTTCATTTAGCCAATTTTTCACGCACTTTTGGATTTTGAATTTTTTTGTTTAGTTAATTCTTAATCATTGGTTCCTCGTTAGGCAGAATTTTTTTGAAGTCATTTCACTCTCGAGTTTTCTTATTTGACAGGTTTTTTATTTTATATTTTTTTCTATTCTGCAATTTTTTATTTATTTACGATTGATGCAATTTCGTTGATAAATTTTCTACTTTTTCGAATTTTGCCATCGATGGTATTTTGAAAAACGAGCATTTTTGACTTTTAAATGCTTTTTTCGATTTCGATTTATTATTTGTTCTTTTTATTCCAACATTAGACAATCCCTGAACGTGCTTATGATGTTTTTATTTTTTTATTTTGCGATTTTTTGGTAAATTTTCATAATCTATTGATTTGTTTATGTATTTAGAGAATTCTCGTTCCTTTAATTATTATTTGAATTCGTTGTTTCGTAATTTTTCTTAATTTTTTGCTTGTTTTTTGAGCCAACGTACAATATGTTACGATTTATTGTTTATTTATTTTTAAGATTATTGATAATAAAGCGTTGATTGTTTACTGATTGGGATTGAATTGATTTGAAATTTTTTAAAATGAAATTCTAAGGTGGAAAATGATTTTTTTTTGTTAAAGTCGATAATTTTTTAATCTCTGATCTGAAAAAAAAGTTTAGCGGTCGACCTCACCGCTGACCTAACCGCACCTGTGGTGTACCTCGAGGTCGAAGGTCCACCGCAGACTTCAAAAACGTCCACTTTTTTTTTCACAATTATTTAGCAATTTTTGTAATTCCTATTTTTCTCATTTATTCGAACAAAAAAGAAATTGACGCAAAGAAATTTACGACATTACGAAACTCCGAAATGACGTTCTGAACTTAACGAAAAAATTACTCTATTTTGATAATAAAAATATTTTCAAAACTACTGTTTTTATTTATTTTTTTATTTTTTGACAAAAAGCGAACCGGGTAAATAAATACAATTGGAAATGTCAAATCGTACGAAATATCAATTTTTAAATTTATTTATTAACAAATATTTTGTTCTGTTGTAATTATTTGTCAATATTGAATAAACAAATTTTTCTTTATTTTCGTATTACTTTGAAATTTGGGAAAATGCCATACTCCGAAATTTCTACGCCAATGTGATGAGAGTATCGTGGCAGCAGCAAAGTTTCAACGACGAGAAACTCGCGCTTGTGTTACCGCGCGATTCGGCGAGTAAAATATGTATCTCCGTCTCTTTCTCCTCCCCACTTTGTTTCTCTTCCGTCCCTCTACGCCGGCCACCATCGGCGTGTTGGGTAAAGGAAGAAGAAAAAAAAATCAGCATTGAGCAAAATAATCGTTGCGCAGGGAGGGGAAAATCATTTTTTATTCACTCAATAATTGTTAATTTTAACTTTGCAACAATTAAACAATATCATGTAGTTTCATTATTGAAAAAATACAGCAATTTCCATATTTTTGTATTCGTCAACTAGTCGTTTTCTCGAATTTACAATTTTTATAAACTTTTATTTGTTGTAACTCGAATTACGTATTTAAAAATGTTGCTTAGTTTGCAAATTTCGAATAAAGAAAAGTGTTAGATCCTGCGTGATGGTTTTTTCAATTTGAAATTTCATTTCTGACTCTTTTTAGTCCAGCGTTGAAAAGATTCAATTTTGAGTCCTTCGGCACATGTCCAAATAAATTTCACTCGACTGTACTCCGCAGCAAAATAATTTACGACTGTAAGACTGCGCAGCTTTGAATAAAAGTGGAAGTTGAACATTTTGGAGGATAAAAGATTTTTTGAAGCAAGAAACACAAGCTTTTAGAGTAAAACTTGCTCCGTCGGAGGAACTGGACTGCTGCGAGTCACTCAAAATGGCAGAATAGTTAAAGCGATGGAATCAAATTTTCTTTGCTTAGTTTTTTGCCAGCGAGTAATCTTTTTTCTGTGCAGAAGTTTCGAATTCAATATTAACGCAGAATAACTGCTGAAAATTTTAAAATTGACGCTGCGGAGAACTCATTATCCACAATTCCTTCGATAGAAATATTTGAGAGACGCAGCGATGCAAATCCTTTTGAATAATGGCACAATTCAATGACAATCGACTAGTAATTGTTTTTGAAAAATTGAATTTCTTTCATCCCCTCCGATGAAATAAATCATTATTTTTTTTTTTTTTAATCAAAATAATTCTTATTTGTCGTTTTATTTTCTATAAATTTTTTTCCGAATCCATGTTTGTCGATTGAAATTTCGAAAAAAGTGACTATGTTAACGAAATAATAGGATAATTGATAAAATTCGAAGCCCGTAAGGGGGTCGATTGTTATTTAATTGTTTAATTAATTATTATTCCACGATTTATTGACGATTCACCAATTCGAGATTGAATCGATCGACATCAAAAAAGTTTTTTTAATCTAAGTATTCAAGCCCTTAAATATCGAATTGAGAAACTCAATATTCCACAATTTAAATCATATGATGGGAAAAAGACTCGACTTTTAATAGCAGAGAATGGAAAGGAGGAGACATTGAGGAAGAGCTCTCGGTTATCGAACAACCGGAAGTGAATTTTTCTTCATGCAAGACTTTTTCTCTTTGTTTATTTTCTTTCCCCTCAGAGGCTTGTCAATTTTCAAGGAATCTGAAGAAAGTGAAAACAAAATCTTGAGTAATTAAACCGAAAATCGTTCACTCAGAAAAAGCAGAAGAACACGATTTCAAAAAAATGGTATTGAAAAATGAAAATTGCAAAAAAAAAGCCTTCACGAATTAAAAAAAAAAAAAAAAAAAACAAAAAAAACTATAAAGGCTTAAAAAATATCTTTATTTTTTATAATCCACTCGAAAAAAAATCGAGCACGTAAAAAAAAGTGTCATTTGAGCAGGTGTTTCCTAGATTGTAGTCGTAGACGCGGAGCTAAAAGTAAATTTTGACTTTTTGAGGCAAAAGGGTGGTATTTGCTCAACTATTTTTTACTCCTTCTGGCCACAGCTTTTTTGCTCTTTTTAATTTTTTATTTTTGTTATTTTAGTGGTGATAGTTCGATTAGATAAGATTTCTCGAGTTCAGACGTCATGGAGCAATGCAGACAGGCTGATAAATTGTTGAGTCGTGTGAGTACTTCTCGATGCGTTATCGGACAATCACTCACGTCAGAGTAAAATTGCTCACAATTTTTTTTTACTACACCCGGCAAGAGTACATTTTTAATGAAAGAAAAAAAAATGGAGAACCAGAGTAAAGTTATGGTTTGATGTTACACGTTATTTATTTATTTGAGATTTTTTTTTTTTTTTTTTCGACTTTGTGTCTACGTGAACGTTCTGCACGAACGTAACAGCAGCAAAAAGCGTGGGTGCACGTGTGAGCAATTTTATTCGCGAATATTGGAGTCTTATATTTCCTTTTTCTCGACATTCGTCTGCCCACACTACTTTTTTATTCACGTAAAATGTCACGTGCTTGCAGGTAGGAGTATTGAAAAAATCTAGGAAGGTTCGTTCGATATGAAAGGAGGAAATAATTGTTTATAATTATTAATAAACAATTGAGAATAGTTGTTTAAAGTAAGAATTATTGTTTGATTTCGAGTGTAATTATGAGATCAATGAAAATTTTCGTAAATGACGTATCGTTACGTTTGATTAGAAGCAAAAGTTTGATTATTTATAATAAATGATTAATATTGTTGCAAATAAAGACGTCGATAAAATCGTATTCAGCACTGTCGAGTCATTTTATATTACGTGATTCCGAACTCGTTATGCCGTTCTGTTATTATACAAATTTTAATGAATTTTCTTGATTTTATTAATAAAAATTATCATAAACAATTGGCCGTTTGATCTCTCGCGCAGCACGTTGTCGCTATTTGCATTTTCATAGGATTTAATTTACGTTGTCAGAGCTCTCGTTTGATTAGGTGCGTAGTCGGTCACGAGTCTCTCGTTCTGCCTCGCTGTCGTCGACGATCTGTCGTAGGGTGACGTCAGACTACGTTATTCCCGATTTTTTAATCACGAATTAATTCACATTATTATTCCTTATCCCAATGAGAAAAATAGCATGAAAAAAATGTCAAATTTCATATTGGCCAAATTTCAGAAGACTTTTATACTTCGGGCCAGTCGATTCTTCGACGAGTTTCAGTTCTGGCGTAGCCACCTATCGTCAAAAAAGTGAACTAAAATTTTTTTTCTTCTAAAAATCGGGAAAAAATCTCATAAAATGGATTCTCGATCCTAATAAGGTGAATTCTTTTGCTTGTCGATCTAAATTCACAATAAGAAGATATTAATATCTGGATAAATGAGAATTCGAAAGACCGAAACGTCGAGATACTGTTTGACAAAAAATGAGAAAAATAAAGACAATTTGACTATTTTTTTCGTAACATTTTTCCAACAATAAAAACCTAGTAAACGGGGTTGCCAGGCAACATTTCGCTGATAGTGGAGTGCTCTTTACCGATAGAGACTAAATTTTGTCTTTGCCGTAACGGCGACAACGGCGACGCCACCCCCGCCAAAAGTATCACACTATATGTCTGTTTCTTTGCAAAGCGCTAATTCACTGGCTCCCTCTCCAATTTTGTATATGGTGGGAGGAGAGGGAGGGGGAAGGACAATTGAGGATGAATATATATATGTGGCGATTTTTTCTGGAGGTCTGTGCAGTTTGCACCCTAGTAAAAACCGGTTTTCCATTGGTCGTAGTTCTCGGTTGTGAGAGAGAGAGCGATTGGGAGAGAAAATGGAGGAGACGGGAGGAGTGAGTGAGGGAAGAGGTGAAAACGTTGGATGAGTGAGCAAGCGCAAAGAGGAGGAAAAAGGGAGGGGGGAGGAGGGAGTGGGAAAGGGAGAGAGCAAGGATGGGAAGAAATGAGTGAGAGGAGAGTGAAAGGAGGGGGGGGGGGGGGGGGAGGAGGATGAGTAAAAAAAGGAGTAGGAGGTTAAAACAAGAAAGAAAGAAAGAATGAGGAGGGAACGAGAAAATGAGTGAGACGAAAAGAAATAAAAGAGAGAATGAGAAAATAAGTGAGAAGAAAATAACGAAAAGAATGTGGAGGAGAGGACGACGAAAAAAGCGATAGCTAGATAAAGAGTGATCGAGATAAAAAACGAATAAACAAAAGAGAAGGAAGGAGTCGTACAATAAGGGAAAAAAAAAGAAAAAAGAAATAAGGGCGAGAGGCCAGAACGAGCCAGGACAATCCGAGGGAGCGAGATAAAAAAAAGTACAGGGTGAAATGGAAGGTGGCAAAAAGAAGAGGGAAATAGAAAAAAGTACGAGGCACACATATACAGATATACCTATGGGCTTTTTTATACGAAGTTTTCACTCTTTATGATGTGAAATATTTTTCAACGACATTTAATTCTCAAAAATCCTTAAATTCAGCGAAACGTTTTTTTCAAAAATGAAAAAAAAAATCGATGGGTGTTCTACGGTTGCTTTTGTAGAAAAAAAAACAAGGAAACTGATCAAAATGTCTCAATGAAAAAAAAAAATTAAAAAAGTTGTAATTACAAAATATTACATAAGTGATTTGGCTCTTTAATTAAAATCAATGAAATTTTCGTATCAAGAAATTCGGAATTAATAAACAGGGTAACAGTAATAAGAAAACAAAAATTTAATTACATTTGATTTTTTTATTTCAAGAAAACGAATATTTGGCAAAAAAAAAAATCCTAATTTGAAGGGTGTAATATATTTTCGTCCTAGAGAATGCAAAGGAGGAAAAAAGGGGGTTGGGGGGGGGGTGAGAGGCCCGCCGATTTGGCCTAAATTGCCCCATGTATATATCGTTATAGGGGATGGAGACCGAGAAGTTGTTTCTCCGTGAACGAGGGGGGAGGGAAGAGGGGGGTGGCGTGGTTGCTACGGCGACCAGCATTGATTCCACCCCTCTGAGCGATCCTCCCTATTTCCCTCTCTCGATTCAACCCCCGTTCGACCCTCTCGCCTCACGCTTGTTTTTTTTTTTCGTGTTCTTTTATTTATTTTTATTTTTCATCTCTTGCTCGAGCTTTCGCGTTATCCAATCGTCGGTTTCTTTCTTGCCATCCGTTCTCGAGAGTTTCTCTTCCGTTGGTACAAATAAATAGGTCGTTCGATGCTAAACAAGGGTGGCTTTTTCGAAGGGGTAGTTTTGGTGATTAATGCAGCACAATAATCAATTAAAAAATGTTCTATCTCCACTTTTTACTTGAAAATATGTCGAGCAATTTTTTTTTTTCACATTGATGAATTTTTCACTATTTACCAACCCAAATTCGCCGCCATTTTGGACAAACCACCCTATACGTTGACTTCACTGTTCTCTTTGCCCTCGCAGCCGGCGAATATCTCGCTTCTTTCCTCCCCCGAACCTCACTTTCTTCTCCTCCTCCTCCCTTTCTCTTCACATTCTCCCCTCTTTCTCACCCCCTACAACCCCTCGCGTTTCCCTCCAACTACCCTTAGCATACAGGGCACAGAATTCACCGCGTTCTGTCCACAAATTTGCCGAATCCAGCGGCCCGTACACAAACAACCGAGACCGAGAAACTCTCCAGACTTTCGAGCCTCGAAATCCTCCTAAATATAAATACATATATCAACCCCGTAACGGAGAGTTTCAGGGATGCATCCCCAAATTGAAAATAAAGTGTGATAGCAAATAAAAACAAATTATTACTTCTCAACGATATGGTTACGAGTGTAAATTCTTCCGAGGACAAAATATGAAGAAAAAAAAAAACAACCCTCGAAAATTTTATTTTCAAAACCCACCCCTAATGAATTTGACGACTTCGTGTTTTTTTTTTTTTGGCGTTCAAAAATATTGTTCAAGTGTTTCGAGTCATGTTTTTCGAATTGAATTTTTTTTTTCAGCATTCAAATTCAATCTCATTGGAAAAATTCCAACAAAATGGCGTCCAAAAAAATATAAAAAATCGACATCTTCGTTATAATTGAGAATTAGTCATCGATATGGAGAGGAATTTACAAAAAAATAATTCGTTGCCTAATTATTTGGCCTCGACTCAAAATAATGCAAAATTTCTTCTCCAATCTTTGTACTCAACTGCTCAGACTCTGGAGCACTTCCATCGGTTGTTTTTTGTTGTACAAGGGAGTTCCACCGAGCAGAATATCGTGAATCGCTTTTTAGCAAAAAAAAGACAAAGTCCTTGTTATTTAACGAGGGGAATGAACGGACTTAAGCCTTTTTTCTTGTTACCACATGATTTATGTGTATGAACGTTGTAAATGTGAGGAAAAGGCGCGAGTACGCGAGACGCGGTCATACAACAATCTTGCAGGAGGATTTCGCAAGAACCCAACCGTTCCACTTCCATCCACTACGTGGCAATCTCCTCTTACTATATATTTACTATTTTCTACGATATAAAAACTTATACAACCCGTTTTAACGCAAAATACATAAATAAATAAAACAAATGAATGAAAAAAAAAAATGAATGAATGAATAAATAAATAAATAGATGAATAAATAAATAAATAAATGAATAAATAAATAAATAAATAAATAAATAAATAAATAAATAAATAAAT
>JACEOJ010010649.1:0-78344 GCA_013761285.1 Campoletis sonorensis | reverse complement strand
ATTTATTTATTTATTTATTTATTTATTTATTTATTTATTTATTTATTCATTTATTTATTTATTTATTCATCTATTTATTTATTTATTCATTCATTCATTTTTTTTTTTCATTCATTTGTTTTATTTATTTATGTATTTTGCGTTAAAACGGGTTGTATAAGTTTTTATATCGTAGAAAATAGTAAATATATAGTAAGAGGAGATTGCCACGTAGTGGATGGAAGTGGAACGGTTGGGTTCTTGCGAAATCCTCCTGCAAGATTGTTGTATGACCGCGTCTCGCGTACTCGCGCCTTTTCCTCACATTTACAACGTTCATACACATAAATCATGTGGTAACAAGAAAAAAGGCTTAAGTCCGTTCATTCCCCTCGTTAAATAACAAGGACTTTGTCTTTTTTTTGCTAAAAAGCGATTCACGATATTCTGCTCGGTGGAACTCCCTTGTACAACAAAAAACAACCGATGGAAGTGCTCCAGAGTCTGAGCAGTTGAGTACAAAGATTGGAGAAGAAATTTTGCATTATTTTGAGTCGAGGCCAAATAATTAGGCAACGAATTATTTTTTTGTAAATTCCTCTCCATATCGATGACTAATTCTCAATTATAACGAAGATGTCGATTTTTTATATTTTTTTGGACGCCATTTTGTTGGAATTTTTCCAATGAGATTGAATTTGAATGCTGAAAAAAAAAATTCAATTCGAAAAACATGACTCGAAACACTTGAACAATATTTTTGAACGCCAAAAAAAAAAAAACACGAAGTCGTCAAATTCATTAGGGGTGGGTTTTGAAAATAAAATTTTCGAGGGTTGTTTTTTTTTTTCTTCATATTTTGTCCTCGGAAGAATTTACACTCGTAACCATATCGTTGAGAAGTAATAATTTGTTTTTATTTGCTATCACACTTTATTTTCAATTTGGGGATGCATCCCTGAAACTCTCCGTTACGGGGTTGATATATGTATTTATATTTAGGAGGATTTCGAGGCTCGAAAGTCTGGAGAGTTTCTCGGTCTCGGTTGTTTGTGTACGGGCCGCTGGATTCGGCAAATTTGTGGACAGAACGCGGTGAATTCTGTGCCCTGTATGCTAAGGGTAGTTGGAGGGAAACGCGAGGGGTTGTAGGGGGTGAGAAAGAGGGGAGAATGTGAAGAGAAAGGGAGGAGGAGGAGAAGAAAGTGAGGTTCGGGGGAGGAAAGAAGCGAGATATTCGCCGGCTGCGAGGGCAAAGAGAACAGTGAAGTCAACGTATAGGGTGGTTTGTCCAAAATGGCGGCGAATTTGGGTTGGTAAATAGTGAAAAATTCATCAATGTGAAAAAAAAAAATTGCTCGACATATTTTCAAGTAAAAAGTGGAGATAGAACATTTTTTAATTGATTATTGTGCTGCATTAATCACCAAAACTACCCCTTCGAAAAAGCCACCCTTGTTTAGCATCGAACGACCTATTTATTTGTACCAACGGAAGAGAAACTCTCGAGAACGGATGGCAAGAAAGAAACCGACGATTGGATAACGCGAAAGCTCGAGCAAGAGATGAAAAATAAAAATAAATAAAAGAACACGAAAAAAAAAAACAAGCGTGAGGCGAGAGGGTCGAACGGGGGTTGAATCGAGAGAGGGAAATAGGGAGGATCGCTCAGAGGGGTGGAATCAATGCTGGTCGCCGTAGCAACCACGCCACCCCCCTCTTCCCTCCCCCCTCGTTCACGGAGAAACAACTTCTCGGTCTCCATCCCCTATAACGATATATACATGGGGCAATTTAGGCCAAATCGGCGGGCCTCTCACCCCCCCCCCAACCCCCTTTTTTCCTCCTTTGCATTCTCTAGGACGAAAATATATTACACCCTTCAAATTAGGATTTTTTTTTTTGCCAAATATTCGTTTTCTTGAAATAAAAAAATCAAATGTAATTAAATTTTTGTTTTCTTATTACTGTTACCCTGTTTATTAATTCCGAATTTCTTGATACGAAAATTTCATTGATTTTAATTAAAGAGCCAAATCACTTATGTAATATTTTGTAATTACAACTTTTTTAATTTTTTTTTTTTTCATTGAGACATTTTGATCAGTTTCCTTGTTTTTTTTTCTACAAAAGCAACCGTAGAACACCCATCGATTTTTTTTTTCATTTTTGAAAAAAACGTTTCGCTGAATTTAAGGATTTTTGAGAATTAAATGTCGTTGAAAAATATTTCACATCATAAAGAGTGAAAACTTCGTATAAAAAAGCCCATAGGTATATCTGTATATGTGTGCCTCGTACTTTTTTCTATTTCCCTCTTCTTTTTGCCACCTTCCATTTCACCCTGTACTTTTTTTTATCTCGCTCCCTCGGATTGTCCTGGCTCGTTCTGGCCTCTCGCCCTTATTTCTTTTTTCTTTTTTTTTCCCTTATTGTACGACTCCTTCCTTCTCTTTTGTTTATTCGTTTTTTATCTCGATCACTCTTTATCTAGCTATCGCTTTTTTCGTCGTCCTCTCCTCCACATTCTTTTCGTTATTTTCTTCTCACTTATTTTCTCATTCTCTCTTTTATTTCTTTTCGTCTCACTCATTTTCTCGTTCCCTCCTCATTCTTTCTTTCTTTCTTGTTTTAACCTCCTACTCCTTTTTTTACTCATCCTCCTCCCCCCCCCCCCCCCCCTCCTTTCACTCTCCTCTCACTCATTTCTTCCCATCCTTGCTCTCTCCCTTTCCCACTCCCTCCTCCCCCCTCCCTTTTTCCTCCTCTTTGCGCTTGCTCACTCATCCAACGTTTTCACCTCTTCCCTCACTCACTCCTCCCGTCTCCTCCATTTTCTCTCCCAATCGCTCTCTCTCTCACAACCGAGAACTACGACCAATGGAAAACCGGTTTTTACTAGGGTGCAAACTGCACAGACCTCCAGAAAAAATCGCCACATATATATATTCATCCTCAATTGTCCTTCCCCCTCCCTCTCCTCCCACCATATACAAAATTGGAGAGGGAGCCAGTGAATTAGCGCTTTGCAAAGAAACAGACATATAGTGTGATACTTTTGGCGGGGGTGGCGTCGCCGTTGTCGCCGTTACGGCAAAGACAAAATTTAGTCTCTATCGGTAAAGAGCACTCCACTATCAGCGAAATGTTGCCTGGCAACCCCGTTTACTAGGTTTTTATTGTTGGAAAAATGTTACGAAAAAAATAGTCAAATTGTCTTTATTTTTCTCATTTTTTGTCAAACAGTATCTCGACGTTTCGGTCTTTCGAATTCTCATTTATCCAGATATTAATATCTTCTTATTGTGAATTTAGATCGACAAGCAAAAGAATTCACCTTATTAGGATCGAGAATCCATTTTATGAGATTTTTTCCCGATTTTTAGAAGAAAAAAAATTTTAGTTCACTTTTTTGACGATAGGTGGCTACGCCAGAACTGAAACTCGTCGAAGAATCGACTGGCCCGAAGTATAAAAGTCTTCTGAAATTTGGCCAATATGAAATTTGACATTTTTTTCATGCTATTTTTCTCATTGGGATAAGGAATAATAATGTGAATTAATTCGTGATTAAAAAATCGGGAATAACGTAGTCTGACGTCACCCTACGACAGATCGTCGACGACAGCGAGGCAGAACGAGAGACTCGTGACCGACTACGCACCTAATCAAACGAGAGCTCTGACAACGTAAATTAAATCCTATGAAAATGCAAATAGCGACAACGTGCTGCGCGAGAGATCAAACGGCCAATTGTTTATGATAATTTTTATTAATAAAATCAAGAAAATTCATTAAAATTTGTATAATAACAGAACGGCATAACGAGTTCGGAATCACGTAATATAAAATGACTCGACAGTGCTGAATACGATTTTATCGACGTCTTTATTTGCAACAATATTAATCATTTATTATAAATAATCAAACTTTTGCTTCTAATCAAACGTAACGATACGTCATTTACGAAAATTTTCATTGATCTCATAATTACACTCGAAATCAAACAATAATTCTTACTTTAAACAACTATTCTCAATTGTTTATTAATAATTATAAACAATTATTTCCTCCTTTCATATCGAACGAACCTTCCTAGATTTTTTCAATACTCCTACCTGCAAGCACGTGACATTTTACGTGAATAAAAAAGTAGTGTGGGCAGACGAATGTCGAGAAAAAGGAAATATAAGACTCCAATATTCGCGAATAAAATTGCTCACACGTGCACCCACGCTTTTTGCTGCTGTTACGTTCGTGCAGAACGTTCACGTAGACACAAAGTCGAAAAAAAAAAAAAAAAAATCTCAAATAAATAAATAACGTGTAACATCAAACCATAACTTTACTCTGGTTCTCCATTTTTTTTTCTTTCATTAAAAATGTACTCTTGCCGGGTGTAGTAAAAAAAAATTGTGAGCAATTTTACTCTGACGTGAGTGATTGTCCGATAACGCATCGAGAAGTACTCACACGACTCAACAATTTATCAGCCTGTCTGCATTGCTCCATGACGTCTGAACTCGAGAAATCTTATCTAATCGAACTATCACCACTAAAATAACAAAAATAAAAAATTAAAAAGAGCAAAAAAGCTGTGGCCAGAAGGAGTAAAAAATAGTTGAGCAAATACCACCCTTTTGCCTCAAAAAGTCAAAATTTACTTTTAGCTCCGCGTCTACGACTACAATCTAGGAAACACCTGCTCAAATGACACTTTTTTTTACGTGCTCGATTTTTTTTCGAGTGGATTATAAAAAATAAAGATATTTTTTAAGCCTTTATAGTTTTTTTTGTTTTTTTTTTTTTTTTTTTTAATTCGTGAAGGCTTTTTTTTTGCAATTTTCATTTTTCAATACCATTTTTTTGAAATCGTGTTCTTCTGCTTTTTCTGAGTGAACGATTTTCGGTTTAATTACTCAAGATTTTGTTTTCACTTTCTTCAGATTCCTTGAAAATTGACAAGCCTCTGAGGGGAAAGAAAATAAACAAAGAGAAAAAGTCTTGCATGAAGAAAAATTCACTTCCGGTTGTTCGATAACCGAGAGCTCTTCCTCAATGTCTCCTCCTTTCCATTCTCTGCTATTAAAAGTCGAGTCTTTTTCCCATCATATGATTTAAATTGTGGAATATTGAGTTTCTCAATTCGATATTTAAGGGCTTGAATACTTAGATTAAAAAAACTTTTTTGATGTCGATCGATTCAATCTCGAATTGGTGAATCGTCAATAAATCGTGGAATAATAATTAATTAAACAATTAAATAACAATCGACCCCCTTACGGGCTTCGAATTTTATCAATTATCCTATTATTTCGTTAACATAGTCACTTTTTTCGAAATTTCAATCGACAAACATGGATTCGGAAAAAAATTTATAGAAAATAAAACGACAAATAAGAATTATTTTGATTAAAAAAAAAAAAAATAATGATTTATTTCATCGGAGGGGATGAAAGAAATTCAATTTTTCAAAAACAATTACTAGTCGATTGTCATTGAATTGTGCCATTATTCAAAAGGATTTGCATCGCTGCGTCTCTCAAATATTTCTATCGAAGGAATTGTGGATAATGAGTTCTCCGCAGCGTCAATTTTAAAATTTTCAGCAGTTATTCTGCGTTAATATTGAATTCGAAACTTCTGCACAGAAAAAAGATTACTCGCTGGCAAAAAACTAAGCAAAGAAAATTTGATTCCATCGCTTTAACTATTCTGCCATTTTGAGTGACTCGCAGCAGTCCAGTTCCTCCGACGGAGCAAGTTTTACTCTAAAAGCTTGTGTTTCTTGCTTCAAAAAATCTTTTATCCTCCAAAATGTTCAACTTCCACTTTTATTCAAAGCTGCGCAGTCTTACAGTCGTAAATTATTTTGCTGCGGAGTACAGTCGAGTGAAATTTATTTGGACATGTGCCGAAGGACTCAAAATTGAATCTTTTCAACGCTGGACTAAAAAGAGTCAGAAATGAAATTTCAAATTGAAAAAACCATCACGCAGGATCTAACACTTTTCTTTATTCGAAATTTGCAAACTAAGCAACATTTTTAAATACGTAATTCGAGTTACAACAAATAAAAGTTTATAAAAATTGTAAATTCGAGAAAACGACTAGTTGACGAATACAAAAATATGGAAATTGCTGTATTTTTTCAATAATGAAACTACATGATATTGTTTAATTGTTGCAAAGTTAAAATTAACAATTATTGAGTGAATAAAAAATGATTTTCCCCTCCCTGCGCAACGATTATTTTGCTCAATGCTGATTTTTTTTTCTTCTTCCTTTACCCAACACGCCGATGGTGGCCGGCGTAGAGGGACGGAAGAGAAACAAAGTGGGGAGGAGAAAGAGACGGAGATACATATTTTACTCGCCGAATCGCGCGGTAACACAAGCGCGAGTTTCTCGTCGTTGAAACTTTGCTGCTGCCACGATACTCTCATCACATTGGCGTAGAAATTTCGGAGTATGGCATTTTCCCAAATTTCAAAGTAATACGAAAATAAAGAAAAATTTGTTTATTCAATATTGACAAATAATTACAACAGAACAAAATATTTGTTAATAAATAAATTTAAAAATTGATATTTCGTACGATTTGACATTTCCAATTGTATTTATTTACCCGGTTCGCTTTTTGTCAAAAAATAAAAAAATAAATAAAAACAGTAGTTTTGAAAATATTTTTATTATCAAAATAGAGTAATTTTTTCGTTAAGTTCAGAACGTCATTTCGGAGTTTCGTAATGTCGTAAATTTCTTTGCGTCAATTTCTTTTTTGTTCGAATAAATGAGAAAAATAGGAATTACAAAAATTGCTAAATAATTGTGAAAAAAAAAGTGGACGTTTTTGAAGTCTGCGGTGGACCTTCGACCTCGAGGTACACCACAGGTGCGGTTAGGTCAGCGGTGAGGTCGACCGCTAAACTTTTTTTTCAGATCAGAGATTAAAAAATTATCGACTTTAACAAAAAAAAATCATTTTCCACCTTAGAATTTCATTTTAAAAAATTTCAAATCAATTCAATCCCAATCAGTAAACAATCAACGCTTTATTATCAATAATCTTAAAAATAAATAAACAATAAATCGTAACATATTGTACGTTGGCTCAAAAAACAAGCAAAAAATTAAGAAAAATTACGAAACAACGAATTCAAATAATAATTAAAGGAACGAGAATTCTCTAAATACATAAACAAATCAATAGATTATGAAAATTTACCAAAAAATCGCAAAATAAAAAAATAAAAACATCATAAGCACGTTCAGGGATTGTCTAATGTTGGAATAAAAAGAACAAATAATAAATCGAAATCGAAAAAAGCATTTAAAAGTCAAAAATGCTCGTTTTTCAAAATACCATCGATGGCAAAATTCGAAAAAGTAGAAAATTTATCAACGAAATTGCATCAATCGTAAATAAATAAAAAATTGCAGAATAGAAAAAAATATAAAATAAAAAACCTGTCAAATAAGAAAACTCGAGAGTGAAATGACTTCAAAAAAATTCTGCCTAACGAGGAACCAATGATTAAGAATTAACTAAACAAAAAAAAATCAAAAACGAAGAAAAAAAATTCAAAATCCAAAAGTGCGTGAAAAATTGGCTAAATGAAAGAACGATAAATCGAACGTCGAAGCCCATCGGAATGCTACGCCACTGTCCACTAAATTACCCCTCCCCTTAGGGACCACCAAAGAAAATAAAATCGCACGGGGTAGAAATTTGTCGATGGTTTATTTCCTCTCAGTAAACCAAAAAAAAAAAAAGAAAATAAAGAAAGCTAAGTACTCACCAAAAAATCGAAGGATTTACATTTTCATCGAAAATGACGTAGTGAAATATTTATCGGTTGTTTCTGTCTTTGAGGGCAGCGTGAGGCAAAAAGTGCGCGCAAGACAGAGAGAGAGAGAGAGAGTGAGCAAGAGAAAGAGACGAACAAATATAGCACGGCGCGAGTTACAAAAACTCACACAAGTCCACACACTCACAAGCACAGGCTCGAGTCTTTGAAAGTGTAAATTTGGCTGAATAATTCGGAATAAAAACAAAATAAACGAAGCCGACGAAAAATGGTGAAAAAACAAATTTTCAGCACGCGAAAGTACAAAAAAAATATATATGTCGACGCGGAGGCACTTGTTTTTGGAAATTAATTTTTTGAGGAAGAAAAAATAAAAAAAGAAGACGGAGACAGGCCTTGGGGCCAGCAGCGACAGTCTACCATCAGCACGATACTAGAACACGGCCAGCCAAACACGACCAAGTTTTTCTCCATCGTACGTAAGAGCGAGGGAGAGCGAGAGAGAGAGAGAGGAAAAAGATAGAACGAGGCACAATGTGAGTGTGGGGGGAGGGGGTAAAAATAAGGAGGGAGGGAGCAATGGCTTGGTATGGCTTTCGAAGGTGCGGAGAAGCCATTGAGGGCTCTGCCATCTGGCGGAATAAATTCACACTCCTTTACTCCACGCCTGTTCACATCTTGTCGGCCATTTTGGCGTGGCGCCAAATTCAAACGTTCTTTCAAAACAAAACAGGCTTTCTTTGCTTTTCCGTTTATTTTTCAAGATACTTCGAGTCTGCAGCGACCATTTAAACGTTTTTTTGTCTTTTTTTTTTACAATCATTCGACTGTCGTGACATTTCGAAAGACATTCAGATGGAATTTTAGAAAATTTCGGCCTGGAACCACAATTTCGTGCTTTTTTCAATATTCTCATGCTTTTTTTGTATTTCTTTTTTCGATCGTATGCTCTTCAGTTGCATTGGAACTAATTCGAATGAGAATTTCAACGAAATGAAAGTTCCTTCATTTTGGAGGTTAATTTTTCAAAAAGTTTGAGCCTGTTCCTGAAATTTTGAGCCTCATTCTCGGTTCCACTCTCTTTTTTTCAACTATTTCGTCTTCTGCTTCATTGAGAACGAATTTCAATGAGATTTTAAGGGAAAACAACGTTTTTTCGTATTTTAGGTTATGTTTCCCGAAACTCCGAGTCCGTGGCCGCCATTTCGCGTGTTCTACGAAAATGACCATCTCATGTTTGGCCCAAATTTACCACTTGGACCAAAATAAATACATTCCTTGAAATATATTGATTTTTTTATTTGAGCGTTATATTATATTATTTCAAAATTCTATATTCTACACAATAATAATGTAAATTAAATACTTTCAAGAATTTGGCAACCGCGAGTCGCCATTTTGACTTCCTTTTCTTAGGATCTCCTTCTTTATTTTAATACTTTCATTACTTTTTTTTCTCGATACAATATTTTTTAATATTTTGTAAATAAATTCCATTATTGCTCTAGACTACGAGTCATCAAAAATTTTCTTTCGATTATCTCTCGAATCGTCGTAGTTACTTTCTTAGTTTTCATTATCGCCAAATCATTCTCTCCTCCTCACTTCCGTTCGTTTTTTTTTTCAACATTATTCTTGGCACTTTTAAGTTTAGTTTCCTTATTTTAATAAATTATTGTTAATTCAAGATTTTTATTATTAAATCTAAATAAATTTATATATGTGTATATAATATAAATATGACTAGCATATCATACATGTATCACATGCTATATTGACTATCGTGTTTGCGGACGAAGAGAATTCGAGATTTTTATCCCGAAACCCAATTTTTTTCCCCTTAGGCGATTTTTTTTATTTATTTTTTTTATTTTTTTTATTTTTTTTACGGTTATGTCGCTTTTCTCCTTATTGCTTCACATCATAATCGATATTTTTATCGTTTGACAATTAAAAATCTAATACTTTCATTGTTTGCAAAAAATTATTATTAATTTTTTTTGATTTTTTGTTTTTTTTTTCAGCTTTTGTTATTATTGTGTTATTTTTATATTTATTATTAGTTTTGTTATTGTTATCGTTATGACTTAGTTGAGATTTAAATTCCACTCGTTTTAGGACATTTTAATTTTAATTTTGTTTTTTTTTTTTTTTTTTTGATTCTTTGGTTTTTTTTTTTTTTTTTTTGCCTTTTTTTAATTTGACTCCCCACCCGTAGCAGCTCCATCTCCCGATGGACCTCCGGCTGCAACACTCTGGGAATTGTCTCCGGACAGTCCCTGCAATTCGTGAACTCCCTGAAATAATTTGCCTGGAAAACCTTGAAGAAGATCGTACGAGACTGGTGTCGGTGGCAGAGCTGTTGTGTGCGCGTGGGGCGACTGTAGCACCGCTATTACTCTTCGCAACTCTTCCAAAGCGTTTCCTGAAATTTTTTGGTTTTTTTTTTGGTTTTTTTTTTTCTCTTTCAGAACTCGAAAAATCTGAATTTACGTGATCGTAAATTAAATTAAATACACGAAAGGAAATTTCTTTCTGTTCTGGAATATAGATTTTTTTTTGCAATTCAAAATTCATGGAATATTCATTTTGACTGGAATTTGGTTTTGTTTTCGAATTTTCTTTTTTTTTCAGTTCTTTTTTTTTGAACCAATTTTTTAGTTAACGTGTTTGTAATTTTCAGTGTTTTCATAAATTTTTCACTTTTTTTCATTTATTTTGTTACTTTCGAGTAATTTCAATACGTGAATTTTTCATAAAATCTTGTTTGTTTCGAACTTTTCATTTCAATTGCATTACTTTAGGAAAAATATACCGACGGATGGTAAGTTGGGAATCTTCGTACCTTGCATGAGAATATAATTCTTTGCCAACAGCAGCGTTGCTATTTTGGAGAGCTTCCTTACCGACGGACTATGAGCGTAAGGAATTACCGACCGTAGTTCATCGAGAGCGTCATTCAAGTCGTGCATTCTTCTGCGCTCCCTCGCGTTTATATTCAAACGAACGCTTTTTCCTTGTCTTGTACTTTTTGATTTTGGTGGACAATTTAGTCGCGATGCTCCTGGTCTGCTATTTAAAAAAAAACACACACACACACAAAATGTTTAACAAATGTTTGAAAAAAAAAAAAAAAAAAAAAAAAAAACAACAACAACAGCGACTAATCTCGATGGGAAAAAAAGCAATTTTTAAAACTCTGATCGGCTAATTTCGAAAGAATTTCAATAAAATGCTTGTTTTTCCACCCACTATTGGCTGAAATAATATTTTCATAAAAATGGATTTTAGGGGTGGAAAAAAAAATGTTTAGTCTTCAATGTCCATGAAAAAAAGTATTGAATGTTTTATCCTCGGACACTAAATTATTTTGAAACATACTCTCGATTGGAATATCGTTTCAGTTCATTTTCAATAATTAGGTTAATTGAGTTTTCTCTTTGCATGAAATTCAGGGGTAGAAGAAAAACACTTTCTACCCTTAAACGTTTTTTTTTCATTTTTTTTTTCAATTTTCTCTCATTATTTGTAAATATTCAACGTATTTAATATTTAATCTAAAACCTGTTTTAAAAAATCGTCATTTTAATTTTGGTTCAAAAAAAATAAAGATTGAGAATCAACTCAAAGTTGATCTGCTTCTAAATATTTGATTATGAACTTGGTCATTTAATTGTAATTTTTCTTTTTGGTCGACAATTAAATAATTAATTAAATATCGTAAAAGCGTAAGTAATTATTTAGTTACCTTTCCTGATCAGGCCTATTTTCGTCAGATAATGCACTGGAAGATGCGTGAGGCTGAGGTTGTTGTTGAAAATAAAATCCACCCAGACCCACAGCCCCTAAAGGGGTCCTTCGTCCAGGGGTTGATTGGGGATGATCTCCGGACGAATATCCACCTGAAGGTCCGGTTATTCCTGGATGAGATGCACTTGGAGCTGAATATGCCATATTATCAAGAACTGGATTTCCCTGGGAGGGTAAAGGGTGCTGGAAAAATGTTTAAAAACTTATTGAAATAGCAAAATTGTAGGAATGTTTATATCGTTAAAAAAAAACGAAAATGAAAACAATATTTTTTCATTGTATTTTAATTGATTTTTCAACAGTTGCCTTTCCAATCGTGGAATTCTACTCCGGGTCAATTTGACCCAAACGAAAATCAACGAAAAACGATGTCCAAAGTGAAAATCGAGTTGCACTTTTTTCTAAATTTCAACCACAAGCGAACCAATGACTTTTCTGACATTAAACCGTGTACCATTCGCTTAGTGGGATTTTGAACGATTATTTTGAAAAAAAAAGTCACCAAAAATCTTAATTCTGCTAAGAGTTATGAGCCTGTGAAGTGGCCCGGGTTATTTTTTTAAATGAGCTTTGATTTACTTTGTTTAAATAATTTTTCAAAATTTTTATCATAAGTTTTTGCTCCTTTCTTATCACTTTTTTCGTTTTTATTAAACTCCAACATTTTAGAAATGAGATTTGTACTTTTTTACACCCAATTATATAATTTGTTAAAAAGATTTGGCAGAAGTGTAGATTTTTGAATAATTGCAAATCAATTAATTAATATTTTTTCAACAAAAATTATTTTTCCAAAATAAAGCTTTTGTTGCTTTTCAAATTCTTACATTAGTTCGATGATCCCATGCCCACGTTGGATGAGTACCCGGTCTCTGCCAAGTGCCAGGATTTAAATGTGTCTCTGGTTCTCTCCGATCGTCCTCATCCCCTGAGCTGCTCTCGCCATCGTAAGATCGCATTTTCAATTTTTTTTATCTTTCTAAATGATTCGATGTACGAGAAAGAAATGTCGAAGGTACTGGAGTGTATTAAACTTTTTTCACGTCCTGTAAAAAAATCGACGTTTTTTTTCAAACATTTTTTACAACGTTAATTAATTTTGGATAATAAATAAATTCAAAATGTTTGATTTTCTCGAAAAAAATACATTTTTTGATCAATCAACTACTAATTTTCGATAATAAAAATACGAAAGTCATGCTAAAAAAAAAAAAAAACAATTTCAATTTCGAAAAATTTATGAATTTCGACAATTTTTTTAAAATTATATCAACATTACCTTAATTATTTATGAGGACGATTGGACTCTTCGAATTTTCACTAAAGTCCTCTCTCTCTCTGAGTCATCCCTCGGGGTTTAATAATTTTTTTTACGTACCAATACATAAATTGCCATGATAGGAATTTAAAAAAAACGATCGAACAGTATTTTGAGTTTGAAAAAAAAAAAATTTCTTCTTCCACGATTTGTTTCGTATATTTTTTTACGTCAACGTTTTATCTCCATTTATCATGACTCGTGTATGTGCTCTCAAAGGACGAATCGCAGACCGCAAATCACAGCCATTTTATTCCAGCATCCCCCAACAAAGCGAATTGGCCACTCTCACTTCAATCTCTGTGTAAATTCTTCTCGTTTCTCATGGCCTTGGTACGAATTATTTTTTTTTTCAATTTTTTTTTTTATTTTTCACTCCATACTTCAACAGTCAAATTTTTTTTGATATTTTTGTTGAATTTTTCTACAATTTGAGATTCGAATATTTTTAGGGGGTGGAAAAATAACTTAAGGGATTTATTGCTAATTAAATAAAGGAGATTTAACGAGAGGCACACCAAACGGCCGCAGCCGAGTGCGAACGCACGTATATGTATACGCCGCTTTATTTCGTCCTCGTCCTGCGCCCTGTTTCCCTACCCTGACGCTTTGCTACCCCTATTTTTTAGTTCCACACATTTCTCGACAGATGGGGCATCCCCGTTTCGACAGATGGTCTTTTTCACCAGATCGTGGCGACCTCTGCTGATTTTTACGATAAATTAATGAAAAATCCCTTCCTTATCGACTGATGGTAACAAAGAAAAATGCCAATGACGGAAAAATTCGTAACGGAATTCGTTAAATGTTGATATTTGTTCGAATCATACGCAATACTGTTATTATATTGGAATTAATATTTTTGAGTTTTGAAAAAATTCGCTGTCGTTCGGAATCGAAATATTGAAAAAAAAAAAGAAATTTTATTTTTCTCATTTCTATTGAAATTGGTCGATCATTTCGAACTCCAGTCGACAGTCATCTTCGTCGTTCCCAGAATCCAGAGGATGCATTTCGATTTTATATTTTTCGACAGATTTTTGAAAAATTGCTAACGCCATTTTTAGTTTTCAGTAAAATCTTCCGAACCGAAGCAATCAAGATCTCGGGATCATTCTTCGAGTCAACCAAAATCCGCTTCGAAACACACCCGATGTCTCAATATCTGTCAGTCGGGCGCCAAGTTATTGGCATTTCAAATTTGAAAAAAATAAAATAATTTTCATCGAAACAGTAAAATTGACGAATTTGAAAACGTGTCAACTAGCTTGAAAATTAACACACTGTGGTGGATCGAATGCAATTTTCGTTCTTTAATTATAAGTTTTTCCATTAATTAAGAGAATTTCGGAAAAAAAGGTATAATAATTAGAAAAATAATGATAAATCGATATATTTATATTTAAACAATTAAAAAAATATGTCTTGTTGCCCTTTTCGGGTTTCTCGTTTATAGCCGGCATTAACGAATACTTTTAATTCTTATATTAACGGATAAGGAATAAAATAAAATAAAATAAAAAAAAACAAGTCTGGCCTCATGAGATAAATAAATTGTCGTTCATCGATCGTGAGCTCGAAATAAAACACAGGCGTGAATAATAATTAAAAGCCGAGATATCTCGGTTTTGGTTAATGTTTCAAAAATCTCGTGTCTACTTTATTTAAGGGATGATGCGATTAAAAAATTCGTTTAATTTTGATTCAATTAAATATCCATCATAATTTATTATTAATTTTTATTTATGTATAAAAATAAGGTTTTCAGTTTGAAAAATTGTCAAATTTTCAAATATACATGGAAAACCCCATGGATTTTTATATCCCCGTACATATATGATTCTCGTCACGAAATCAAAATGGGCATCCCTCGAAAAAGAACGACTCTGCTCAAGGCATTGTTCGCCCCATCTGTCGTGTGTGAATCGCCAGTACTTTTTGTCTCTCTTTTCTTTCAGTTTCTCCCTTGCTGGTGGCCAAATAACACGAATATGATATTTTTCAAAAAATCAACATGACATTTCATTTTGATAAAAAAAATCGTATTAATTTACAAAAAATAAATCAAGTCCTAAATAATTAATCATTTTTTAACATTTTTTCTCAATAAAATTGGTCTTGAAATAATTTTAATAGTAACATTTTTCCACCCCTATTTTTTCGACCCAGTTCCTTTCCGAACGAAAGTGAAAAAATTCAAAATGAACAACATTTTTCAACTTAAAAAAAAAAATAATTTCATATTTATTGTAAATTAGTTTTTACTTTAATTTTAGCCCCAAAAAAAGTTCTAAAACACGATATTTCCACCCTTAGTTTTGCCTCGTGTATCTTTTGGAAAAAAAAAGAATAATTTTGAAACGTTTTCCGGAACAGAAGGTGACGTGTGCCTCGAAGTTTGTATTTCACGATCAAATAAATTGACGGAGAGGAGGAGTAGCCCCCGGGGCATTCGAGGGGGGAGGGGGGGGGGGGGGAGAAATGTACGCCAGGGGGTTGAAGGGAGTCTCAAAGGCCTGGGAGACGTGAGGGGGGTGAGATTCGTTGGCATTAATAATTGGTGCACCAAGGGACCCGGGTGTTTACCATCGACAACTCGACATAATGTTGTCCCAAATCGCCTCTGGCCGCCATTTTTGTTTCCACTAGAATTAATTGTTCGACCAAAACCCAAAAAATTCATCCGACGTCTGAATATGAGACCAAAGTGTGGCAAAGTATTTCTTTATCTTTCTACATCTCGAAATATATTTTAAAAAACTGTGGAAATGAAAATTTCAACCCTTATTTGTCGTTTCCTACCCTTATTTCGTTTTTGCTACAAAAAAATATTCATCGGTCTCAAATTTTGGCTCCGGATGTCAAAATGACGTGCGACTGATCGTTAAAATAATACCAAAAATCCAGATGGATTAAAATCGATTTTTAAAGTGTGTGGGAACAAAACAGGCGTGACCAAAGCGAGGGGTGGGAGAGAACGATAAATAAGTTTCGATCCTCGAGTTCCCCAGGGATCTTTGCCAGGTCTTTGCGGAGCAAATAGAGGCAAGAAAATATTTGAATTCGATAAGAGTTATAATTGCAATAGTTTTAAATAAAAATGCAAAAAAAAAAAAAAACATCATTTTTACTCAATATTAATAAACTAACAAAATCTAAAAGCTATAAATATTATAACAATCATTCGAGACATAAAAAAAAAGTTTATTTTATGATTACAACTATATAAAAAAATAGGCCAAACAGTAATTTCTCAAACCCTCAAATCATCATAGATTTTTTTTTTTTTTTTTTTCGTTGGTAATAAAAAATGCATTGTACCAGAAGCCACGAACTGGCTCATATATAAACGTACAGTTCCGTGCACTACATATATTTTGAAGAAAGACGAGAAGTGTGTAAACGTTAAGAAATATATGTAGATGTACTCCGGGAAATGTGGACGTACAGGAATATGAAGGGATGAAGAAGAGAGAGAGAAAGAAGATTGGAGCTTTTATCGGAAGGGGTGCAACACACCCACGCGTTTCTCGAGCTGAATTCGCGAGGAGAGAAGAAAAAAAAGAAAGAGAGAGAAAGAGAGAGAGAGAGAGAGAGAGAAAGATTGAGGGGTGGCAAAATAGGGGTTGGTTGGGGGATGAAAGCGTAGATTCACGCAGAAAAAAAAAGGAAAGACGCGAGGGATGAAGAAGGGGGTTGGAGGGTGATGGAGTATATAGGAGTAAGACTGGGGAGGGTTGCCTAGGCAACGCTGTGCTGACGATGGACCGCGGGGGTGAGAGAAGCAAGAGGGGGTTGTTGGCGAGGGTTGAGGGGGATTTTAGCTTGTGGCTCCCTGAGCGGATCAATACAGCATCCAAGCGCCTGTTCCCGGACCAAGCACACCCCCGAACGAGCTCCAAGCCACCCCCTCCCGCGGTTCAACCCCTCCTGCGATGAAGAGAGAACGAGCGAGGCAAAAATAAAGGTAGAAAAAGAGAGAGAATTCCAAAGTGTCCACCGGCTCGAATACATGTATGGTTTCCCATGGACCGAACCATAACCCTTTCCCTTTTTTTTTTATACTCTTCTTCTCTCTTCGTGCCAGGGACGTCAAAAAATTATTCACCCCCTTGCACCCTCAACCCTTATTTCCTTTCTCTCTTTCTCTTTTTATTCTTTCCTCCATTTCTTTCTTCAACTCTTTCTCTAACATTTTTATTTCCACCCACCCTTTCCCTCATTTTTTTTTCACCATCCCCTATTTTTCTTCCGGCACAGGTTCATCCCCCGTTTCCAAATACGAATTAAAAGCAAGGTTACTGCGCTCACTCTCCCAACGATTGGACGCAACTTACAGTCATTTACCATCCAAAATATTCTTCCACCAGCCCTTATGACTTTTAGCCTTTTTTTTCTCCTGGTCCATCCTACAGGAAGTCTCTCTTTTCCACCCCTTTCTTTCTCTCTCTCTCTCTCTTTCTCTCTTTCTCTTTGCACCGGTTACAGGCTGCCACCTCAACGGAAAATGTAATGGCTGATCGTACACATAAAATGAGAAAGAGAGGGAGAGGAAGAGGGATGCTGGGTTCTCTCGTAACGTGGCAAGAGGAGGGAGGAAGGGGAGGAGGGGGAGGTAAAAAGGATCGATGGTTCGAGGCAGCCGCGTTGGTGAATGTCACGAGTGAAGCTTTTCTATTACATTTTCCGCCATTATATCATTCGTTACCTACACGTATTTAGTCAATGGACATGTTTGTTAAAATCCAGCCTCCCACTCTCGACCAACGACAAATAAATAAATCCTTCCCTCCCCCTCCCCCTCCCCTCCCCGCCCCTCCTCGCCCTTGCCCACTGTTTTGCCCAAAACTAAACTCGATGACAAATAAATTACACGAGTTCACTGAGCTTTACTATTCTCTCGTGTCAAACCAAAATGTTTACATGCCAAGAATTCTCCTTCGCTGAATGTACGTCAGGATCGAAAAAAACGAAAAAAATGACTTGTTTTTTTTTGTTTATTCATTAATTTTTCAAAGATTTGCTTTTGTGAAAAACAACCCTTTCGTAAGAAACAACCCTCATTCGAATTCCTCTGAAAAAGTATAAGAAAAAAGAAATATATCAAAAATTCCATTTATCTTCATTTTTGGAAAATTCATTTAACAAAAAAATAGCAAAAATAAAGAAATTTTCGATTAATTCATTTTTCCAAACCCTTGAAAACTGCTTTTTCAAAAATTCTTCTCAAAAGGAAGAAAAGTGTCTTGAAAAATTTCAACAATATTTTCATCCCTTTGAAATAAATAAAAAAAAAAAAAACAACCCTTATTCTATTTTTTTACTTTTCCAACGAAAAAAAGTGTAAAAATAAAATACTAAAATTCCAATTTGCCTACAATTTCACAACCCTCCCAGGAACAATAACAATCATTCTCTCCCTCCGTCTTCCTCTCTCTTTTTTTTCTATTTTTTTTTTCTCTATTAATCTACAAGAACGATGAGTGAACTCCAATATTTTCAATTCGTCGACGTTTTAATGCTCCTGCTCGTATTTTCCGATATAAAAATATTGCTACAAGGACATTGAGATTAGAGGGGGATCCGAGAGTAGTTGGACAAAAGGTTGTACACAAGAGAGTTACTTTAAACTAACACACGGGCATGTGAACGTATTTAAAGTCCATAGACATATATTCATTAGAAGAGAATACAGATTATCGACAGCTTTCACGTTTGTATCCTAACAAGAATCTTTCTTGATTCTCCCTCCATTTTTTTTTTTTTTTTTTTTTTACTTTTCTGTGTACTCAACGTAACTCAACAAACGTTGAGGTGCATAAATTGCTGCTGGAGCTGATATCGTCTAAAGTAAGAAAGAGACAGTTAGAGAAAATAAATGAGAGAAAAAACAAAATGATTCTCGGTACTCATCTCGTTGAATAGGGTGCATATATAAATTGTGTGTTTGTGTGCGAGGGTCATGCGCTCAACAGCGCAGTCAGCCTGTCTAGTAGCATCCTACACATTTAATAGAAATATATGGGCTTTTTAGTCTCTAATTACAGCCTTAATTATTGGATTTTATAAAAAACTATAATTGCTTGTTAAAAATTACTTGAAATTCTATTTATTTCAGTGATAAACTTTTATTTATTTATGATGAATTGTAACAAAGGTTAAAATATGTTTTTCAATTATTATTTATTGATAATATTAAAATTTTGAATTATTCGGATTTTTTTAAAAATTGTTTTTTATTTTTTTATTTGTGGAATAGTAATTGGAAGTTTGAGTATTTTTTGTGAAATGAACGAACTATTTTCACGAGCAAAAAGTCATAAACTACCCTTAGAGGCTTCAAGATTTTGTTTGTATTTTAATAAATGTGGGAAATTTTGAATAAATACGAATAAAAAATTGAAAAAAAGGAAGATTCGCATGGAATTGCCTGTGCACGTTGAAATTAAGTGGTAGAAGAAAAAAGGGCTGGAGTGACGGGAATTAAGGGAGAAAATTGTGTACTTTAGGCCCTTTTTGGTGGAGAGGAGTCTCTTGAGGGATGATCGCGTGGTAAGGGAAAATGAAGGGTCGGTGGTCCAACCGAATCATCAATTCGAGCATCGAAAGTTTAATTGATGATTTTCGGTCCTGCAGCAATCTCTGGCAGCCTGCGAGGGGTGAATGAGCGAGAAAATGAAGCGAGAAGGGGAGAGAAAGAGAGAGAGAGAGAAAGAGAGAGATCTCGTTGAGGCTGCTGGCCCTTTGTTCGTCCCGAAGCCCTTCCCCGTCGTCAGGGTAAATCTCCCTTTTCCACAGATCGCGAGAAAGCCTGAGAGAAAAATTATCCAGACACGAGGTTGAACAATTTTTTTCATTAATTTTGTTGTACTTAATTTTTTCATAAAATAAAACAATTGATCAAAAAAATTCAATACAATTTGTTTACTGTATTATTATTTAAATTATTTCGAAATAATAATAGACTAAAATATTGTTTTAATTACAATTCAACATTATATTGTCATTCAATAATTTTTAGTCATTATTAATGGGACTAAAAAATCATCATTTTTATCGCAAATTTGATAAATTTATTTTTATATATTTTGAATTAATGATTAATTTAATAAATTTGATAATATTTAACAAATTAAGTATTGAAAATATATTTATATTTTATATTTTTAATATTTCAAATAAATAACAATTGAAATTGATAGTCATTTCAATTAAATTGGATTCTTAATAATTAATTAATTGTCTCTGAGATTCGATACGATTTTATACATCATTTTGGTTAACAATAATTGGTTAAAAAAAGTCGATACTTATATTTCATTATCCAAGAAGTAATAATCTCAATGGATATAGATATAGGAAAAAACCACCCTCGTTGATCGAAAGCTTCGAAATAAGTGAACGACTCTCGAGAGATATTAATACGAATTCGATCGTAGTCCTTACATTCTCATCCTCTCGAATCCGCTCTCTCGTTTTCGTCGATCCCCTTGCAATTTTTTCGACGTCCCGGCGATCCATAGGAATAAAAAATAAAAAAGGGATGAACGGAGGAAAAAAAAGCAAAGATGGCGGTGAGGTTTAATTTTTTGTTCCAGTGGCTTTTCTTTTCCATCGTGTATTTACGTCTACAGCCTGGTGGAATTGCTTCGAGAGCAGTAGAAAAACGGGCTCGGGAGAGATCCATTCTCATTTTTATCTTTTTTACCCTCTTCTATATAATATTTTGCCGGAAACTACCCCTCGTGGGAAAAATCTTCTTGAATTTGTCTCTTGAATTATATTTTTTCTCGGCAAAGCCCAGCAGCAGCGAGAGCTCGAGAAAAACTTTCGTTGTGACATAAACGATGTAAGAAATTAACCATTGTCGTTTTCATCCCCTATTTTAAACCCTCTCCGTCCCGGAAAACTCGATGTACAAACTTTTGTGCCGTCAAGGCACAGGATTCTTTTTCTTTTCACCTATACTTTATTTATTCATATAAATATATATATATATATGTGTGTGTGTATCGTTCATCCCTTGGTTTCCACCCCCATTTTCGTGCCTCGGAGCTCTCGGAGAAAATTTGCGGTATTAATTTCCTCCGGAAGGATGGAGGTCCGCGTGAGGGGGTTGTGCGTTGAAAGAGAGGGGGTTGAAAGTCAGAGTTCTCTTGCTGGAGGTAGCTCGTCTCAGGCGCAGGGTTGAATAAGAAAAAAAAATTATAAAAATAGTAAAAGATCGAGCCCAGCATCCGTACAGAGAGGGCAGAGTGAAAAAAAAAGAAAAAAATGTGCGTGTGAGAGAGAGAGAGAGAGAGAGGAGGATAGAGGAAAAAAGAGGGGTGGAAATTTAATAAAATTTCATCCCTCAGCCCCTGGGCAACCCCCACAAAGCTGCCGGGCCAGTTGGCGGTCACCATGGTGACGCAGCATCCCTCGCCGCCCCGTGACGTCACTGCTCCATCGATCTGCACGAGCACCGAGGAACTCCAGCCTCAACGAGCTATAGGGGCTGTTCTTCGTACATATTCGTATAAACACACAAGGGTGGGTGTGTGTTAAAAACTTCTCTGTCCTTTCCGAGCGTGGTTATCGCGCTCCAGCAGCGTTGGCATGTCACACACACGCAAAACCACCCCATGACGAATACAGAGAGAAAAAGAGAAAGAGAGAGAAAAATAAAATAAGGGATGAAGAAGAATAGAGAATTAGCAAGAGAGAAAAATAAAATAAGGGATGAAGAAAAATCTAGAATGAGGAAGAGACCAAAAAATTGAGGAAGAGAAGGAAAGGGTGTGAATTAGAGGCGAAATAAGGGATGAAAAGGAATAGAGAAAAATAAAATAAGGGATGAAGAAGAATCGAGAATAAAGGAGAGAACAATAAAATTGAGGAAGAGAAGAAAAGAGTTAGAATTAGAGGTGAAATAAGGGATGAAGAGGAATAGAGAATTAGGGAGCGAGAAAAAACGGAACAAAGAGTGAGAATAAGGGATGGAATAAGGGATGAAGAGGAATCGAAGAAGAGACGAAAATAAGGGATGATAAGAAAAAAAATGGAGAAACAGAAAGAGAACAAGAATATGAGATGATGAGGAAGTAGTTTATACAACAACTAACACACCCCTGTACGATATTTTTTACTCCCTATTCCACCCCCTAACTCCTCCCCAAAAAGGCACACTTTTTTCTTCCCTATTTACTTGTTCTTTTCTCGTTTTTCATTTAATCTCACCTTCTCTGTCTCTCATTTTCTCTCTTCACATTTACTCTCCTGGGCGACGAACCTTTTTAGGGGATGAAATTGAGAAAATTAGTGCTTCTCTCTCTCGAACGCGATTCTGAATGACTTGACTCTTGGATTTCAAACGATATCTTCACAGGTCATTTCACACTTCGTTTCCTTACTCATGGCAATAAAAAAGCTTGAAAATATTGGAAAATCGGGATGTTTTGATTTTTCGAACGAAAATACAGTTCAGTTTCTATTTTTGCTTTTTCGACCTCCATTTTTTTGTCGATAATAAGTCGATTCAATTATTTTTTAGTACAATTATTAAACCACAAAAATAAACAAAATTAATCATTATCATCCTGATGATTATGGCATAAAACGAAGTAAAAAATCCATTTTTATGTTATTTTGATTGTTATTATTATCGGGAACACTTTCCGGAGCTGCTACAGGAAAAATTGTCTAATTCCATTTTGACATCCCTTCGTGTGCCACGTGCAACAAGGGATGTTTGTTATCAGAGAGCGAACGATGAGAAAAAGAATTTTAAAAAGGCTGCTGAAGAATAAAAAAAATTGTAAAAATGAATCGATTGCGTGATCGCCATTTTTTTTCATCCCCTTCTGCATTATTTGGATTTAAGGATATAAATACATGCCGAAGAAGACTATACTTACGGATTTAAATTGAAAGCCCCAATGAGGCTGCCTAAAAGAATGTTTTTTTTTTTTTCAAAAAATTTTTGTAATTATAAAACCACCCCTAATTGTGAGAATTTTTATTCTCTAATTTTTGTTCCACAGCCTCACTTTTACGAGATAATTTGATTAATCATTTAAAGCAAGACACCCTCTATATGTGGGATGAGTTGACTATCTCTTGAGAAGGATTTAAGGCGTCGAGCTGTCTGGGACGTCGTCCTCGCGGCCAGCGAACCCTCACGATGTGCGCGCGCTCCCGCGCGCCCCCTGGCGCACTCGCGAGGCAGGAAATCTTTCGTAAACTCGTGGCATTCCGAGTACCGGGAGAATAATTAACTGAAATTTTTTTATTTTATAGAAAAAATATTCTCAAAATAGTTATTTTTATTAAAAATCAATGAATTTTAACATTCTAATAATAATTATCGATAAACAATAATTTTTTATAACAAATAAGATCGTGGGACGAATTTCCAAAAAATTTCAAACTGGAACCAAAAATTCAATGGTTTTTTCGTAATTTCCAAATTCCAAAAATTACAATCAACTAAATCGTTCGAAGGATATTGATTAATAATTCAAGTACAAAAGAAATAGCAAGAATATGATGAAATTCAAAACCCAAATAATATGCACAGATTGTGATAGAAAACCATGCGATTTACGATTGAAAAAGTAGGCGTAAGAAAAAGCGAGAGAAAATGGGAAAAAAAAAGCATAAAATCAATTACACAGTTCCACTTGGTTCATCATCGGTGTCTGTTCTCCGGACAAAAGCTCGCGAGAAATCGTGGATTGATCGGGTCCAGACTGTCCATATTTGCCCCATGTGATTCCTTGCGTTATATAGATACAAATTTCGATATACAGGGTGTCCAAAAAGTGGCAGAACTTATGAGTTCCTTTGAAAAGTACGAGTGATTCTGAAAACAAAAGTCCTTAGTGACATTTGTCTCCAACCGACCGTTCATCGTATTTTGATCGATTTAAAAGGAAAATCTAAAGAAACCAGTTCTATTCGACGATTTTACGTTTCGCCCGAAGTCTAAATAAGCTCTCGTCACTTTTGGGACTCCCTGTTTGTATTTCTAGAGAACGAGATAGGATACGAAGCGTGAGATGCAAGAGAGAAAGAGAGAGAGGGAGAGAGAGAGAGAGAGAAAAGAGAGAGAGAAAGAGGCCAAAGCCCCGAAAATCGAAATGCAATAACACTAGTTGGCCGGGACCGGGTGATAGTCCTGGCTGGCATTGGAGAGGGTGCATCTATCTCTCCAGCATCCCTCCACGCTCTCCTTTAGCCTCAACACATATAAATGTGTATACAGTCGTTATATACATATTTATATATCTATAGATATGAGATTCTTGGTCCTTCCTCTATGTGCTGGTCCCACAAGCTGGGGATTCCAGGGACGGTAGAGTGTTGCCTAGCGACCTGACGAGAATCGCAATCGTTTCCTCTCTCTCTCTCTCTTTCTCTCTCTCTCTCTTTCTCTCTTTCTCTTTCCTATTTTTTTCCACTCGTTTTTCTCTCTTTCCTGCTCTTCTTTTTTATCACGTTCCATCCTTATTTTTCTCTCACGCTCTTTCAATCCCTCTGTATTTGAAAAAAGGAATAGAAGAAAAAAAAAATTATCTGCCCCTTCCGCCCCTCCGCACCGTTGTCTTTATTTTTTGTTCTCCCGTGTCGAGACCTTTTTTACTCCGCGTTTTCTGCCTCCAATTTTCTCGCTTTTTCCATCCGGAATTATTCACCTCCACCCTCCGCAATCTATTCATATTCAAATTTCTCTAAAACTGTCGCCACAAGTTCGAAGTTTGAGAATTTTCCCAAATTCCAGCTTCAAGTCGATTTTTTTTTTTTTTTTGGTATGGTTTTTTCTTCTTTTTTCTCTCTTTTGCAGTTTCAGCTCATGGTGGACTGCGGTTTTTTTATGAGGGAGTGGTCACAGACCATCGGCTTCGCAGTTACCAACGTTTTGCACTGAAGAAATAACAGAAAATTACGAAATTTCTTGACCTTTTTATTTTATTTACTTTTTGCACTTTTACAGTCTCACATTTTTTTTCACCAATTTCTCCATCTTTACATTTTTCATTTAGTGCTGAATTATAATTTAAGAATTTTTATTCATCGATGGGAAAACACTGAATTTTGACAAGTTCGAATCAACGTCGATTTTAATATGAAAGTTCACTTTTTTTTTGCTTGTTTACGATTTTTTTTTTTTTTTTTTTCGTCGAAACTTGCCTGGATAAAGTCTGGTATCTATTTAGGAGATCAATCTTTCGAGAGTACGTTTGCTATGGGATATAATGAAGTTGTTCTCCTTATCAAATCAAACGAACAGTTTAGGCGAGTTCCCAGAGATCGTCTCATTGAGCCCCGCTGTGTCCCACAGCAGGAAGTCTTGGTCTTTTACTGAGCCGATTGAACAGCAGGGGTGAGAATTTTCACAGCTTGTTTTTATTTACAGAAACGATATAAATGTGATTCAAAACCTTGCAAATTGTTTTTTCTTTATTTTTTTTTCTTTTTTGTTTCTTTATTATACCTGCGTATACCTTTGCGGGTCTTTATGACCCCGTCCTATTACTTTGAACCCACTTTTTCCGACCAAGATGACGAGAAAATTGAAATGGTAAAGAAGAGGGTTTATCATTTATATGAATATAAATAACAAATAATAATAAATAAATAAATAAATAAAATAATAATAATAATAATAATAATAATAATAATAATAACAATACAATATAAATATAAACAATAAATAATAATAAAAATAAAGTTTTGAACGACTTTGTCTGTTCATTCAGTGTCTTTGGCAATATTTCAAGAAATAAGGGTTGATTTTTCTCGATAGATTAATAATTTTTTGAACTTGACAAAAAAAAATCGAAAAAAGTTACTTCTTTAAGCCTTCAGCCTAAAGATCAATGCCTTAAAAAATCGTGTAAAAAAAAAGGGTAAAGTAAGGGATGAAAAGTACGATAAGAGGATAAAGTTGAGATTCCATAAAAACTGAAAAGCGAAGTTAATTTCAGTCTATATTTAAGATGGAATATTGAAGCTCGATGAAACTGAATAAAAGATCCAATAAAAATTGGATCTCGCACGCTTGGCTCCATGAGAGTTTCCCCGATGGGGCGCAGAACCACAAAATCTTTCTTCATAAGTGTGCATACGTGAGGGATGGAAAATGGGGAAAAGGCACAGAAGTTTAACGATAATCCTTGGAGAGTGCAAGATTCATACAGGGTGAAAAGCTCCAGTTTGCAAAGGGGCTTTTTAGGGGAGTTTATAAGGGTGAGTAAAAGGAATCACCATTTTTTTTTCCATTTTTTTTTTTTTTTCATTTTTTTTTTCATTTTTTAACGCATTGAAAATATCCTGGTAGATAAATTTAAGCCCCGATTCCCTCCTCGAAATATGAATTCGTTTCATCTCGTTTCGAGTCTTAATAAACACGATTTTATTTTATAAATTCCATCATTTTTAATATTAAACAAATTATCAAAAATAACAGCCACGATATTAACTGGTGAAAAAAAATCCTAATTTTTTTCCCTCAACAAATGTCCCATTTTTCAAAATCGATTCAAACATTTCTGGGTTTTTAAATTATTCATACGACGATATAAAACAATGGAGTATTTCCGGTTTTGTAGTAAAATCATCGTAAAAAAAACAAAATTACAATAATTCGACAAACAGAGATTTTTTATTTTTTACGCACAATTAAAAATTAAATTTTAATAAATACATTGAATGATGCGTGGAAATAAATATAAATCGATCGACATTTAACAAGTCGTAATAAAAATACAAAAAACGTTTAAAAAGGAAAAAAAAAACGTTTTTTTTTCCTCGATTATTATCGTCATCAGTTTTATCGTACGAAGCACCTAAAGTCGAGTCTTTTCAGGGATCTTTTTCGGGGATTCTGTTCACGTTGGGATCGGAGGGTTGGCGAGAAAAACAGGCGGGTTCTCGAGGAAAGAGAGCAAAAAAAACACACACACACACACACACATGCACAGTGATAAAAAAAGGCGGTTTCCACACATGACCCAAGGGGTAGTTTTATACATCGAAAAAAAAAAAAACAAAAAAAAAAAAAACGACAGATACATACGAGCAAAGCTTTGTGAGGGATCGTGAACTCAAAGCCCGAATAGAAATCTCACTCGTACATTTTTTTCTTTCCCTCCGGAGCGGTTTGGTCGAACCTAAAATTCTCACCGTCGAAATTTAGTTACTCGAGCTTTTGTTCAATATTTTTTGCGAATCCCTTGTCTTTCGATGGCTTTACGAATTTTTATTATTTTTTATTTTGGATTACTTTTGCTGTGAAGAAAAAAAAAATGGAGCCTCCGTTGACACACTGGGTCGTGTGGAGCCAGAAATTTTCGAAGGAAAGGAGAAGAGAAGAAGGATTTGAAAGAGAAAATGAGCGCAAGAGAAAAGAACAACGTAAAAGGGAGATGAGAGAACGAGTGGAACAAAAGTAAAGAAGGAGAAGTAAATATAATAAGAAGAGATGAGGGAAAACCCCTGGTAAAAGAAGTAGGGGATGAAGGTAACGTTGGAAAGTGGTGCATAAAAGGGTGGGAAATTCTCGAGAGTACGTCGTGCGAGGGTGGAAAGCGTAATGTGTACAATCCTCCCTTCTCTCCCTCTTTCTCTCTTTCTCTCTTTTTCTCTTTCTCTCTTTCTCTTTTTCTCTTTTTCTCTCTTTCTCTCTTTTATTTCTTATTCTCTGCTCGTTGGTATTTCTTCCCTACACGTTTCGTTCGTACGCACCCTAGACGTTCAAGTATTTTCCAGAGAGAACGAGAAAAACTGTAAAATCGGTAGAAAGAAAGAAAGAGAGAGGGAGAGAAGAAAAAATAAAAGGTAAGTGGAAGAATATTAGAGAAAAAAAATCTCGAGTGTGAGTTAATTGAGGATTCGAAATATGCAGAAAGTAGGGGTAGTTCGTCGACGAAAAAAAAAAAATCACGAAATAATGCAGTAAATTCTTCCATTGAAAAAAAAAAAAAAAACCATTTTTCAAACCATTCTATCATATTCTATTCTGAGTTTAATTTGTTCTCCATTAAAAAGTCATTAACAAACGAGAACGGTGTTTGAAGAAAAATACAGAATAATTATATATCCATTTTTTTAACGACGAGCAAAGAATAAACAAACGTTCTTGTTTTGCAAATTAATCCGCAAAGATAGTCGTTTACAGTGAAGAAAAAAATGCTAACTAATGAGAATAAATAATATAAATAGTAAATTATAGTAAGTGGGTTTACGAGGGCCCAGGGAAACTATAGAAAACCCTCGCCGATACCGACGGCTCTATTTTAACTGATTTTCATTTGTTTATCACCATCAGAAACTCAAAAGAACTGCCTCCCGCTCAGCAATTGATACACGAAGCCTATGCTTGGCTCAGCGGTCACCCAACCAAGTACTGACCTCACTTGAGGCTGCTTAACTTTGTGATCACCGGATCCATACACCGAGCGCTTACTTATCTCCGTCGGTAAAAAATTCAACAATTTGTTTTTGTTATTCTGGTAAATACCGGAACAGGACATGCAAAAAAAAAAACACACAAAAAAATCAGTTCGAGACCTTGAAGGTTATTTTAAAGTGCATCGTAGCTTTCTCTCAAGCTCAGCGGAGAGTGCAATGTAGAGACAAGCCAAAAGAGGGGGATTATGTGGCTGCTTTTCTACGTACATTCGCGTATGGACGAATGCCAAAAACATTTCCCGGGGGCAAACTACCCTGGTGGTTTTCACCCTGTGACTCTGAATTCTGGGTTTGCTTGACTGGCGAGACTTTCTCTCTTTCTCTTTCTATTCTGAAAGTCTGTAGTAAAACGTACGTAGTAGATTCTGACGTTGAGAGAAAGTGGATGAGAGCTTTATGTCGTGATTCGTAAGTTCTTCGAATTATTTGCTTCAGAAACTTTGAAATAGGGGTTGATTTTTAAAAATCAAGTCTAGAAACTTTGTGAGGAGGGTGAAACCAAAAAAAAGAAGTTCATCGTCAAAAACAAAAAATAAAAACTTTGAAGCTCACACTTTTCGAAAAACTTCATGAAAATTGTAAAACAAACCAAAATTATTCAAACGAAATTTCACCCTGGAACCACCCCTTTAGAAAAAAAATCATAACGAACAAAAAAAACGATTCCATTGGAAAAAATCGAGCCAATTTTTCAAGGTCACCACTTTCGGCGATTCGTCGTGTCAAAAACAAAAAAAATGCGCGACCCTTCGTAAATAAATCATGAAAAACGAGAAACGATTTTTCGAAGGAGTGATTTTTCAGGATCGTTTTTCCAGAACGTTGGAAAATGTACAAAACTCAAATCCATTTCCACTCGAAAAAATCACAATCCCGAAAATCTGTTTATAAAAGCCAAACAAATTTGACTGCACAAAAAAATGAATGAAAAAAAAGGGGTAGGTCACGATTTTGACAAATGTAGTCATCGAAAGAGACTGAAAATTGTTTCCTCTCCCACTCGAAGCTCGAAACCACCCTCCCAGTTGAAAAATCTGTAAAATTTTTTTTTTTTTTCCTCAAACCTACCCCTTCCATGAGAATTTTGTGTATTACGGGGTGAAAAAAGCTTAATTCCTAAATTTATAGTAAAAAGTAATTTAAAAAAACTGCAAATTTGGAGGAAAATGAATGAAAGTTTTATCGGATTTTCAGGGACTAATGAAGAGCAGGATGAAGGGTGTCAGGGACTCGCAAATGAATGGAGAAACAAAGCTTTTTTTTTCTCGATCGAGTGGGAGTATTGAAAAAATGTAGAATTTTTTTTTTTTTCAAAGGGTTGATTTTGGGACGCCCTTGAAAGGGAATGGCAGACAAGGTACTTCGTGGGAGGCTTGGACGACGGAGGTTTATGGGGATGAAAATCTAGGTGGTTGAGAGAACCGGAAGTGGAAGATATATGTCATAAGCAACGAGCTTAGTCGACGAGGAGAGAAAGGAGAATAGTAGGAGAGTATAAAATGGTGGAAGGGATGGTATGGGGGTTGAAATAAATTCATAGATATATTTATGGTGTCCGGAGCCCTCGCAGCTTCCGGGAACTCGTGGGCTTTTCGCGCTAAAACGCGCACGCGTGTTCATCCAAAGAGGAAGAGGGAATGAGAGAGGGAAATTGTCGAACACAGTAGAGTCTGTCGAAGGGATGGTTGAGAGGGAAATGTTTGGAGGGGGAAAAGGCATTTGGCCAATATTTCAACCCCTAAAAACGTCGTGGCCAGTCATTGGCATATTTTCCCTCCAAATACCATCCCCTGCTTAAAAATACATTTTTATTTTAATCAGTAAACAAAGTCAATGAAAAAATCACTAAAATCATCGATTGATTGTCACTACAGAGTCATAATAATTTCTTTTTTTTTTCATCCAAATTCAAAATTCCACCAGGATTTAAGAACCTTCGTAACAAAATGTCATAATTAAGAAATAATTCGTCAAAAATTTCACGAAAAATATGAATTAACGAAATTTCAAAAAATCATCAATATTTATTAACTTTTCAGTGCATTTCTGGTCTGCCAAGCTCCGAAAATAGAGATGACGAAATATATAGAAATTTATATATGTACGAGGCTGGATCAAAGGGCCCGGCAGGATCATAGGCAACGCGCGCAACCCCCCCCCCCCCCCCCTTTTCCCAACTACGACCCCTTTCATCTCGTGAGAAGAGAACCAGAGAGCCAGAGAGAGAGAGAGAGAGAGACAAAGGCCGGGAAAGTCCACTCGACTCTCCGAGCCACAGAATCCTCCCTTCCCTCGTCAGGGGCACACGAATTCTTCGTTATAAAGAAAAGGGCTCAACCAACCCCTAAAAAGACACTTTGCAGTCGAAGTTACGCCCTTTTTTTTCTCGCAGGTATTTATGGACCTCGTATATATATTTATACACGGAGGGGTGGTTTCCGAACACACACGTTTCTCCTCCGAGAGAAACCTCCCCTTGTTCTCTCTCTCTCTCTCTCTCTCTCGCTCAAAATCCACGTCCGAAGGGGCGCATCAGACACGAGCAAAGAGGTGAAGGCTGTGTGTGCCCACCCCGACGCGTGGATTCTGTTCTTCACGACGAGTTTAACGAGCGAAGGCTTCGAGGCTTCTTCTGTCTGTCACACTATTTCTCTCTTTCCTAACGTGCTCGTGTTCTACTCAGTGTGCATTTATCTTAAATATTATCATTAAGAGGAAAAATGGGGGATGAAATATGTGTCAGAAGATATTTTTTAATTGGGGGGGGTTGGGAAATTAGAAATTTTGGAAAAAATGAAAATTTGATTTTTAAAAGAAAGATTTGATTTTTAAAATTGTATCTTATTTAATTTCTAATTAAATTGGACGTTATAGGGGATGAGAAAAAAAAATAGTGACTAATTTTTGGGATCGTGATTCGTTTTTGTTTCGTTGACTGCGAATGAAGAGGTGAAATTTTGCGTGAAGATAAACGAGAGCAACTTGAAGAACCATCTAAAATGAAGATAAAGTGAAAAGAATAAAGGCACCGGAAGTAGAAGAGACGAACAAGTCGAATCGAGGGGAAACGGGAACAGAAAAAAGAATAAATCGGTGATAAAAAAAATGAGGGAGTGAAAGACGCAAGAATGGAAGGAAAACGACTGGAGAGAAAGAAAATGTGAAAAATCGAGTGAAAACATGGGAAAATGGGAGGAAAAGAGACAACGATGAAAAGTCTTGAAAACCCGAAGAACAAAAAAAGCGTAAAACTCTTAAAAAATAACTCAGGACCGAAGGTGATGTTAAAAAATTAAGGGATGAAAAAACGAGGGTATAAAAACTATTGAAAAAAGTTCCAAACTCAAAAGCGAAAGAACAAGTTTTTTTTTCGTTCCCGGAAGAGAAAAACAGGAAAAACGTTGAGGGGTGGTGAACGAGGGTTGGAAAAGCCACCCTCCAGGCTTCGCGAGATCCTGTCTCCCTCTCTCGGGCTCGGGGTGGGAGTAGTTGAGCCAAAATCCTTGAGGGTCCTGGGGGGGGGGGAAGTTTAGGGGTAGTTGGGGGTTGGCGAGAAGGGCGGAACGGCTGAGGGGGGGGAGGGGGGTGGAAGCATATCGTGTGAATATTCGCGACTGGGGGTAGGGCAAGACGGGCGACGGCGGAGAGGGCGCAGTGGCCCCGCGACCATCAAACCATCAACATCCCCAGGAAGAGCTCGGATCGTCGACGACGACGACCACTTTCGAGGCTTAGAAACGTTACCGGTGTACTCAAATTATATATATCGTCCATTTTGTCTATATACACTTGTGTATATATGTTTATTGAGGAGTAAACGCGCATGAGCAGCCTTAACAACGCCGGTAATGTCGACGCCGACGCCCCGAGCTTTTTGACCCCTTCTCTCTTTCCCTCTCTCTCTTTCTCTCTCTCTCTCTCTCTCAAATCTGCTCTCTCTCTCTCTCTGTCTCTCTTTCTCTCTCATTCGATATCTTTATCTTTATTTCTCTCTCTCTCTCTCTCTATTTCTCTCTCTCTCTCTCTCTCTCTCTATTCTCTGTATTCTCCGGGAGTTCGTCGTCATCGGGGTCCCGTCTCCGTTCACCAACACCCGGCTTCGTAGTCGTCCTGGTCGTCTTCCCCGCGTAAAAGCCTCTTAAAACTCATCCGGAACGAGTTTTCAAGTCATTTATTATATTTGCAAAATAAATCGAGCAAGATTATGAAGATTTTGGAAAATCGAAGCGGATTTACCAGCCGGAAACAAAATTTACGTTTTCAAATATTCGTCCAGGTGTTTTTGGATAGATCGTGGTTTAAAAATCCTCCGTTTTACTTGGGGATTTGGTACTTTTTTGCAATTGTGGAGTTGGATTCTTTTTTTTACATTTTTCGTCAATTTATGGCGAAATTTTCGTGCCGATTTTTACGTTTTTTTAGAAAGTTGTGTTTATCGGGTGCTAGGGGTGGGTTTTTTAATGCATTTTTTTATGGGGATGATTTTTTAAACACCTTTGACGTTGAGACCATCTTTTCACAACCGGGAAACCCGGCTGGCTCGATCTGGCAGCCAATCGGTTGAGGACTTCCGGTTCTACCGGAAGTCCACCGTTTCACCATCGTAGCTAATCATCCGGTCGCTTTCTTCTCCATTTTTTATTCATATTTCCCTCCTTCGTGTGCTTCCATCGATATCATTTCATTTTACGATCTTTCCCATCGATTCGTTAACAATTTTATTTGTCACTCGATCGCGGAACCAGAGAACCAGAAAAATTCCTAAGTTCGACGACGTTCGTGACGTTTTTAACCTTTTTTTTCACCCCCAACCCCGAGCCCCCTCGTGCTACACTTTTCCAACTTGATTTTTGGCTCTTCGATATTCATGGCTTGAATTACAATGGACCAATCGTCGACTCGGCAAATAAACTTTTGAGGTAACGTTACTATTCATTAAGAAAAATCACAATTTTTCACATATTTTTTGATTCCTTTTTTTTATTTCTCCTTCTGGAAGTTTTTACCTTCTTTCCCTTTATTTTCATTCCCCAACTGAAGCTGAAGAAGAAAAAGAAAATTTGGCAAATTTCGTACGTCGAAAATTGTCATTAATTTTGAATTTGTTAATTTTTTTTGTTTCGTAAATAAGATTATTTTTTAAATGTTTTTTAAATGAATTTTAATGTCTTTTCAAATCATGGTTTTTTTTTTGGTCTTTTGTAACGTTTTTTTTTTTGCGGTAATAACATTTTTTTTCTTATCTTTTTTATTTCCTGCTTTTGAAATAACTGTCAGTACACATTTTCGTGATTGTAAGAAGGTCGTACCAGCCGGGCAGAAGGATTTCGAGCTAGTAAACTGTCTTGCGTTCCAACGAGACTCCTTAAATCGAGGATAAATTATATGGGCTCACGAAAAATGGGAAGAAGAGAAAGAAGAGGACAACGATAATTTGGCAAACGGCCAAGACTCCACGTGACTTTTTCAACATTTTATTTTTCATTTTCAAGGTTAGTACTGCCTCCTTAATTCAATCTCGAAAACGGTCAAGAAGGGGTTGCAAAAGTGAAAAAAAATCGAAAATATCATTTCCGAACATTTTTCGATTTTTTTTCTTCTTTTTTTTCAAAACGCTGCATCATTTTATATCGTTAAATAAATCGCAGCCATATGTGTCACCATATGTTATCTCGTGGGACACGAAACGAAAAAAAAAATTCTCTAAACCGAAGGACAATCCAGACCATAAATAATAATTGAGAAAAAAAAATGAGAATTTTATTTTTTGACAAATTTCTTGATTAATTCGTCCTTTTCTTAAATTTCTCCAATCATTTTTGTAGCCTTCAAAACATTTTGATGGCTGTCCATTTTCGATTTTTTAATTTCTCGAATCAAATTAATTACCAACCCACGATGAATGAATGTCCAATTCCATTTTTTTTTGTTTTTTTTTTTTCAAATTTATTATTTTATTAGCCACTTAATCCCTTTAATTGTCTCAATAATTCCTGTTTGTATTTAAAACTGAATTTCGAAAGATGTTTTTTTTTTTGGAAAAAAATCATGTTTTTGTTCATTTGATTTATGATTTTTCTGAAGCTCTTTAACATTCTCTCGGATTTTCGCGTAAGTCAATTCTCCACCGTGTTGTTTTATCAGTAGTGCAGTATCGCCATGGCTACGAGAAGTATACGTGAAAATAAAACCACCTCTTGGGGTTCGATCAAATTTTTCATAATTTATAAATTATTTTTCTTCCCAAACCATTAATTAAATAATAATAATAAAATAAATATAAAGAGTTATCGATTTTTTGTTTATTGTTAAATCAATGGCTAAACACATTTTTGATTGCTGAAAGATCACGAATGAGTGTACTCATAAAAATCGAACTGTAATACACGAGCGATTGCGAACGCGAGACCTCTCGGCTTCGAGAATCGTGCTTATCGTTACGTCAATATGTAATCAGCTGGCGAAAAGAGGACAGAGAATGTAGTGGAGGAATTGTTATAGAATAAAAGAAAGTTTTTTGCACGATAAAAAAAAAAAAAAAAAAAAAACTACCCTTAAATTTTACATCGAGAAAATTTGTTATTTTTTCTCGATTTTATTCCGTCCTTAATTAGAAAAAGAAATCATGATGGAAAATCCATTGAGTGTGTAAGAACTTTTGTTGTTAAATAAATTTTTTATTGTTTCAGATTCTAGTTAAAATTGGTGGGACCAAAGAATAGGGGTTGGTAAAGACTTCGAGTGCCGGAATATGAGATGATTAATGAGAAAGGAATCCATTTGGTGAGAGTTAAATGGTGAGAGAATAAAAATGAGGTTTAATCGAAAAAATTATTCTTAACATTAGTTTATGATTGGTTTTCGTTGTTGTTGATGTTGTAAAAATTGGTAGTGATCTTTGTTTAGAAAAAAATATGGGATCGCATGCATTAAGTTAGATAGAAAAAATATTTTTGAAAAATATAAAAAAATTATGTTGATTTTACGTAATTTAATTAATCGAGAAAAAAATTGAAGATCGATTTTTATTGACGTGCAAAAAAATTGAGTTTCATTATTCAAAAACACGTTAGAATTGTTGACTTATTAATTTTTTTCATTTATTTGTTCAAATCAATAAAAAAAATGATATAAATTTTAATTGTATTTCTAAAAATAAGTTTTCCATGACTCAGGAACGTGACTGAGCACTTTTTTTCAATTTCATCGTACAGATGCTGTCTCGGAGATTTGAATAAATTCGTATTAAATTCGTCTCGTCTCGGGGTAGGTAAGAAAAGAAGGGAAAACGCCCGAAGGGCATGTGGCCCGTAAAGGGGATTGCGTTTAAAAGGCTCGGGTCAAGGAACCCCTCCGAGAACCCTGACCCACACCAGTTTTTCATAATGGAGTGTCAACATTTTTGGAATTTATTCGGCAGATGTCTAAATTCGACGCTCATTTAATTCGATACTCAATCAAAAAATTTAATCCCCTAAACTTTATAAAGAAAAACAAAAAAAAAGTCCTTGAAATAAATTTCAAAAAAACCCTCTCATAGCAACGAAAGTTAATAATTTCGAGTCTTGAAAATTCATTTCAAAAAAACCTGATTGAAAATAATAAAAAATAAACAAATGAAAGACTAAAAAATTGAGACAAAATGTTGACTCAAAAAAAAGAACTATTCGAAATTCTCATGGAAAAAATGCACTCGCTATAAAAATTGAAAAGAAAAAAATAAACAATCATTCATTGAAAGAAAAAATAAAATAAAAACTCTCCCCAACCCTCAAAAAAAACGAGGCGACAGAGAAGAAAAGAAAAAGAATAGGAAAAAATGATGTGGAACTGGAATATATTTTTTTTTAATCCATCAAGAGATTTCTGAAGACGGTGAATAAGGAGAAAAAATAAATAAGGTGGTAGAGCGTCAGCTGCGTCTCTTGGGGGTTGAAAAAAGAGAGATTTCGATTTGATCCCTTGTTTCGTTTTCCCTCATCGACGACGACACCCCAATGTAAAAGCATTGTAAAGGGGGGGTGGTGGTGGTGGTAGGGGTTGATAAAATAGGGGTGATGATAAAATGCACCCCTGGTTACGTGAAATAAGTACAATAAGTAACGGTATACATGGTAGAATGGCTGCGTGGGCATTTTTCATGGATGTGCATCGATGTACACGTTAAAATCGAGGACAGGGGATGAAGGAGTGAAAAAATGATAGAAGAGGGTAGTTTAATTTTTCGTCCACATGCTCATATTTCATCCACATATTGACGTACATTTATTTGTGCATTGTATCGCTTTGCACATCCATTCTTTATCCCCACCCCTATTTTTTCATCCCTTATCCAGAGCTCGACCCTCCACCGGTCATTAGGTTTAAAAACCCAACTGGAATATTTTTTGGAGTGGGGGTTGAGCGTCACGAGACAGCAGCAGCGGCAGCAGCAGCAGCTTCGCGTCTGGATAGATCGAGGAGGACGATTGTACTCTCGTTTGGAGCCTCGTAAGGGATGGAATCTTCCCTGGTGCTCTCTTTTTCGTCACGAGTCTTGTAAATTTTTTTTTTTCCTTTTTTTATTATTGTTTTCTTTTTTTCATTTGGTCGTCAGTGCGCGTGAAATTTTTGTGCTTCATGGGTGTCTACAAAATATTAATAAATTAAGTAGATTTTTTGTTTTTCATTTGGGGGATGAAATTATTATTTTTATTGTGTTGTGTATTTATGTGTGTGAGTTTGAAATCGTTGGCAACAAGTTTTGTGGAACGTGGCCAAAAACAACTGGACGTTTCTTCATCAAGAGACATCGCAACAGATTTTTTTAATTATTATTATTATTTTTTTTTTTTTTTCAATCGATATCGAAGAAAAGAGATAATGACTTTCGAAAAATCATCAATCATCAAAAATCATCATGAAAAAATAATTTCTACGAATTATAATCGATAAATACGACACGTGAGTCTATGCTCCTTGCGTTCACAGCGGGCTTCCATGTGCCATCTTTTCAAAATTCATAAGGCACGCGGTGAATGCTAAGAGCGGACCAAAATCAGCGTGCAATGTCGTTTAAAAGAAAAAACAAAAAAAAAAACAAAAAAAAACGAGAAAATACATCGAAATGAGAATAAAACTACAAAATCTTTATTGTGTATGACGTCATCGATACATTTGAGGATAAATCATCGTTGGAAGGTAAACAATTGTGAATGGATCAGCAAAAAATGCATGATTGCTTGTGTTTTTTTTAATTTTTTTATTTTTTTAATTTGTTCATTTTCCTTTTCGTTGGTAAATAAATTGTAAATAAATTGATATTAAAAATATTAATGTTACGATACGTTGACAAAAAAATCTGAAAATGCATGAACATAAATAGGATTTCAAAAATTAGGGTTAGATTGTTAATTATCCGACATTTTTTTTAACAACAAACTCACGAATTTCAATAAGCCACTAATTATTGTTATATTTCTGTTTGTATCTTTAAAGGAAAAACGCGCAATGAGTAATAAAAACAAAAAATGCACAAATAATTTATTGAAAAATGATTAATTTGTTTATTTGTCGATCAGCACACGATTTTTGGTTTTTTTTCTCTTCAAAAAATAAGAACCTCCATATTTTGGTCTATCGTTATCAAATCGACGTATTTTTTATGTTAAAATTCAGTCAAATATTGAAAGTCATACGAATTGATGGTAAAAAAAAGTGCAGGGGTAGTTAAAACGGTTTTTTTTCTCTAATCTTTGTTGCATCAGCACGTTGTATGTAATTTGTCAAGTATTTTACTTGCATGTATTGCGTATGCATAATGGGAGAAGTATGTAATCGAAATCGGGGAATTGCCGGGTGTATGAGCGCGAAATCATCGAGGAGGGTGAGAAAGAGAAATATAGGGGTTGTTCGTACTTGTATCGAACGCGAATTATCACTATAAATATATATGTATATATATAAATGTAGAGAGAATAGCAAAGAGGAAAGAGAAAATAGTGGAGAGGAGAGAGAAAGAAGGAAATAGGGGTTCGAAAGTTTAAGGGTGGAGGTTCGTTGCCCGGCAACTCCACCCTTCGTGTGGGGGTGGACGCAGCATCCGAGCCTCGCGGTCTGTGGCTCTCTGGCTCTTTTTCTCTCGTCTTCTCGCGCCCTCGATGTCGAAACTACCCCTTAACGGGGGTGGTTTTTTTTACACGACATTTTTATGAGGCCAAAAAATCTGATGTTGAAAATTCAGAGAATTGCAAAGAAATTTCAATTTTTTAAAAAAGATTTTGTAAAGACTGTGATCATGAAAAATTGATGGGGGTGATTTAACAGTTGATTTTTGTGGAGTCTCCGTTTGGGATTTAGAAAATGTTTAGATGTTTTATTTCCCTGGGAAAAAAAATGCAGACAAAATTTCAATGTTTTTTTTTTTTTTTTTTTTTTGAAAAAATAAGGGATGGTGGTAGTTAAATTATTTGTAAACAACCCCCGTTGGGGTTGGGGATGAAAATGACGTAATAAAACATTCAGTAATGGATTCCCGATGAATTTAGACTTTGGTTGAATCGGTTTTGATGAACTTTGAAGAATTTGTTGTTTTCATCCCCTTCTTTTGCTGCCAAAAGTGAATTTAGCGTTTCCGGATGGTTTCAAGCTCTTTTGCAGGGTTTACGAAGCCTTAAATACGAAGATACATGCACGTTGATAACGTTCTAGAATGTGGGAGGAGTTGAGAGACTGGAATCGGAAAATGAAGTACTTCGGGGGTGGATGAGTTATATTCTGATATTTTTCCTCCGTTTTCCTCCCTTTCATGGTCCATGGTCGAGAGGGGAGGGTCAGAAATATATAGGAAATGTGTCGGTGCCACGCCCCAATATCCCGGAGACTTCCTGCGAGACGGAAGCATCGGGGTAGTGACTTTTCATCCCCGCAAAGACATCTCGGGGAGGCGGGGATGCTGAGACGAAGAGGGGGTGGAAAAAAAGTGCAAAAAATTACAATAATCGATAAAAATCGCAAAAAGTAAATAAAATGCATCTGGACGCGAGAGGAACGTGAATCGTGTAGTTGGAAAAGCTTAAAAGCATTTTTAAGCCCTCAAATAAATCGAGGGTAGTTGGAAAAAAAATGGGGTTGTTTGCAAGAGATCGTGAACGTCGATAAAAATTGAGGAGAACATTGACGCAACAAAGTGTGTACAGAATCGAAATACTAAATTTTTTTTCATATTTTTATTCTGTACATAAATCCGGGATTGATTGGTGGCCACCTGGGGGTGGGAACCAGAGAATTGCCATAAATATCAACAAAAATAAACAAAATTGATTCATATGGAAAAAGATACCAGGATAACAAACTCGGAGAACCAAAAATATTTTTTTCGACGCTTTAAAAAAATACCCCAATACGAGACAAACGAAGCTAGGGATGCTGGGACGAAAAAGGGGATGATAAATATTCGAAAAATCACAGGCTTCCGTGGAATTAAACAGGAAATGTCGCTTCCGATCCCAATAGCAGAAATATTTGCATTGCATAGTCGGAAATTCGAAAATATTTTCCCTACCTGGTAAATAAATATCGCGGGGTCGAGTGACGATAATCTGGGGATGCTGGGACGAGGAAGGGGGTGAAAAAAAATGTGAAAAGTTAACGTCATGTTCCGAAATTGACAAAAATGTACAATTTCTACCGAGAAATAGGAGTATCTCAAAAAAATAATACCGACAAATGAAAAATATAGTTTGCACCCTCAGAATGAATGTTCTACTATGACGTGATCCAAAAGGGTGCAAAAAAATGGTGGAAAAAATGTAAATTGTTATTCGCAACAAATGAAGCAACCACGAGGTTTGGAAGTCGAGGCCAGAAGATTTTTCGTCAGAAAGGAGACAATGCATCCATCGAGAGGGTTGTAAGGGAGGGCTTGAGGGGTGGTTTCGGTAAGGGATGAAAGTCTAGAGCGTGCGGAAAGTCCTGCTTCTCTTTTTCTTGCCCCTCCGGGAAAAGAGACAGAGTCAAAGCTCCGGAGATGGAATGAAAGGTGGAGAGAACGAGGGGGATGAAAATAAGGGGAGAGTTATTTGGCTGGAGGGGGATGAGATCAATACGAGGTCGCTAGGCAACGAGCCTCCGGCGATCTCGGTCCGGGTAGACAGGGTGCCGCCACCAGAACCGGCGAAAATTTCACCCCTGCAACCCCTCGAGGCTTTCAACATCATCATCCCTCCTCAACCACCCCTAAATTCCACCCCTCGTGCCTTTCTCTATACGTACGTGCGTTCAACACATGATGGCTTTTCTGCCCTCCCTCTCCTTCCCCTTTTGGTCCTTCTCGTTGTCGAGCAACTTCGAGAGAAACATCGACCACCCCCTCGAGCTTCGATCAATCCAATTTCCCACCCCCTCTGCCGCCTCCACTGCTCTGTCTCTTTCGGCAAATACGATCTCGAATTTACTCCATATGCATAACTGACGAAGCCTCGATCCGTCACGTCCTCACCACATCAATTCCCAGCCATATATTCAACCCCTAAATTGCAAAACCCTCAGTTACGGAATTTCGGCTATTCGAGGGTAGTTTCAACCCCCCAGGCCCCCCGACCTTGTTATGATCCGTCTCAATAATCAACGTAACCCAGAAAAAAAATACAACCTCCTAAATAGCCGTTTCACTTGAAAGGGATTCCTCTTGTTTTTACCACCACGTTAAGGGATGATTCGGAATTCAATTTGCACCCTCAAGACTTTGCTTTTTTGGCATCTGCAGATCAAACAACGATCCAGGCAGCGAAATAGACAGCTTTTTCATCAAAACAACATCGATTATCAACCCCTTTTTCACAACAAACAAAAACTACCCCTATTTTGAAATAAATTGAATGAAACTGAATTTTTTTTTTTTTTCATTAATTTCGTTTCTCAGTCTCTCTAGTCCTTTGAGCTTGCTGGAAAAATGAAATATGCATTATTAAGGGGTTACGTTTATTGTTTTTTTGATATTTATGATAACAATTACTTTTTTCGGTTTTGAAGCCTTTTTTTTTGTGTTTTTTCACTGTGACAGTTGACAAAGCATCGCAACACCTCGCATTATCCAATGCTGCGATGGTTTTGCAGTCGGCAACCACATCGCGATTACGAAATTCGTCGAATGTCCTGTTGTCGATAAAATTCCACGTCTTTCTGCTGTTTTGTAAACGGGACAAGTGTAAACTGATTTTTCAACCACTTGATCCTTCGTCATGGGCACGAGCCACAACTGAAAAAATTTACGTCAATCATTTTTCATCTGTTTTCAACATTTTTTTGGTGTTGTTGTTTTTTTTTTTGTTCAAGATTTAGTTACTTCGAAAAATATTGTTTAATGTCAAAATGTTCCTTTCCGAAATCGACTTTTTTCATTTTTATTAATTTTTTCCTCGATTCTTAATCGACGATTTATGTTTTTTTATTTTTTTTATTTTTTTTTTTATCGTCGTTTAAACAATACATTTATTTACTCCCCAATTTATTATGAAAGAAATAAATTCATTGTTTCTCTAAATAAAGCTTTCGGATGCAAAGATTATTTATTTTTTATTTTTCATTTTTTTGTTGTTTTTAAGACTCACGTAAGGAACTGTGTCGAACAAAACTTTGGGTAGAGACTCGTCGAGGTTCATGGTGTTCATGTTAAAACGAGCACCGTCGAGAAATAAACCATAAACGTAAATACCATCCTCCGGTGGCTTTGGAAATGTTGTATCTTTCAATGGGACAAAATCGTAAATTAACAAATCGATTGGGATGGAATATTTACGAGCATAATTCTGACGTGCTCCAGTCAAAAATGCTTGTGTAAAATAAAATCCTGAGAGCCAAAACGACGTGGGTGGTCCGTCGGTAAACCAAACCTGAAAATTATTATTTTATTTAAAAAATGAATTTTTATTCATTTTTTTAAATTAATTATTTTTCCGAAAGTCCATAGCATTTTTGGATGATTTTTAATTACATTTTTGAATTAGTGGCTCGATTTTTCAAATTTTTTTCGATCGTTCAATTTTGTCAACAATTGAAACAAACATTGCTCGAAAAATGAAACTTTTCCAAAAACAATCCATCGTTTAAATTTGTTTATAAATTTTTTTTTTTTTTTTTTTTTTATCGTACCTCAAGAAATTTGAGTCTTCGTAAAAAATCTTGAATGTAACTTCCCAGTGGTTTTAAGGATGGATAAGAATTGGCTTTCCAAGTCGATGGAATTCTGCCAGTTATGATTGAAGTATAAACTTCTTCGAGTGACGTGTCCATTATTACGAAGCCTTTAATCGCCCTCTGAACATTTACCAGACTGACTCTTATCGTTTGTAAAAGTTTATTGAATCTTCCCATTTCTTGTACGAGGACAGTGTTCATACTTTGCTCGTAAGAGGTCGGATATTTTTCTAATGCATCAACCAGATCATAATCTATTGGCAATTTCGAAAGTATGTCAGCAGACACGTCATAGACTGTCTCGTCTGGAGTTTTCGTGCCTTCGATCTCAGTCGAGCCAGCATCCTTATTAAAAATTAAACAATGATCAATTTTTCACGTGACCTCGAAATGAATAAAAATCGTATTTTTAAAAAGAAATAAAAATAATAAAAATAAACAAATGCAAGATAAAAATGTATTATTTTTTTATAAATATTTTTAAAGAAGTACTGGAAATTTTGAAAATTCAAATTCAATCAAAATTAAAAAAGAAAGACACATGGATTTACTAGAGTTTTTTTTGGACAGTTCAAAACTTACCTCATCTTCCTGAGAGCAATGAAAAAAAAAGTTTTCTTTTTTTTCATAATTATTGAACATTTTGAAAAATGGTCTTGATTTTTAATGATTTTTTATTTATTTTCAATTAATGTTTTTTTCTTTATCAACAAAATGCGTTGCGAAATTCACAAAAGTGCAGATTTTTTCTAACATAATTGTTTTAAAAAAATTGTATTTCTCAATTATGAGTAGCAGGAAAATCACTTTTTTTTGAATTTTTGTCGTTATAAATCATTATTTTATAACAAATTTTTTTTTTTTCAATTCCCCAGCCCGTTTTATTCTTCACGAGACTTTGAATCCACTGAGGACGTGAATAAATAAAAATAAAAATACAAAATGGTAGCAATGTACAAAAAAAAAAACGTATTTTCAAAATAACAGATTACGAAAAATTTGAGATGGTTGAGATGGAAGTCATGAAATACTTTTTGAAAAATTTTTTTTTTTAATTTTGCACCCAATTTCGATGTTCTTCAATATTTCATCAATCGTTTAGGACGTGATTTTTTTTAAGGGTGTTCAACCCCACATTTGAACTATTAGAAATATTAAAAGACTAATAAATTATATCTTAATTATAAATAAATAAATAAATAAATAAATAAATAAATAAATAAATAAATAAATAAATAAATAAATAAATAAATAATAAAGAATAAATGATATGCTAATCAAATTTTAAAGGGTTGTGTTTTTTTTATTTTATTTTTTTATTTTTATTACCTGAGTCAATAAAATTGATGAAACCAACAAGTGTGTTTCCTGTTGGTCTTTTATGATGTCAGCATTTTCATTCATGCCAAAAACACTGGGTGCAGTGACCATGGGTAAATTTTTGACGTAATCGAGGAATTGCTCGTGTTCAGAAACTTTAGGTACGTAATAAAGTCCCGAAGGATCAAAGAGATAATTCGTATCTTGAACGAGTGGCTCGCAATAAAATTTATCGAGGATCGTGATGAGGGTTCTACGATCCCATTCGTCGGTAACACGACCACCGTAGTTGCATTCACCTCAAAAATTAATGAAATAAATCATTGTTTATAACTCAAATGAATAATTAATAATTATTGCCAAAATGATCAACATTAATAAAAAATGATATTTATTTTTAAACACCAATAATTTGCTATTATTTCATGTTTTTTAAATAGTTTTTTGACATTTTATAAAAGCCCATTTTTCAATCGTAGATTTTTTTCTAATCGGGGTCAATTTGACCCAAGCAAAAATCGATCATTGGCAGGAAAATCGAGTGGGACTTTTTTCCAATACTTCGAACACCGCAAAATAACACTTTTTTGCAATTTTCTGTCAGTCCATTTTCAAGCCGGAAGCCATCATTGGCAGAAAAATCAAGTTGCTCTATTTTCCCAACCACGGCAATACTAATCGTTCGATCATATTGAATTTTGTACCATTCAATTGGTCGGGAATCGTACGATTATTTTGAAAAAAAATGTCTTCAAAAATATCGACTCTACGAAGAGTTGTGAGCTCGCAAAGTCACCGGGCTAAATTCGCGTCTCGATGAAAGAATTTCGCGGGACGATTAAAAATTAATAATCGAGTCTCACGTACCTGTGAGATATTTCAGTGCTTCAAACTGCACGTCCTCGTACTGATCCAAAAATATTTTTAACTGAAGGACACTGATCCGCAAATCCGTTTCATTAAATTCGTAAGGATTGTTCCAACCGATTGGACCAAATTTTCGTCTCTCTTGTACAATCGCATGGAAAAAACACAGCGCAAAAAGGAGCTTTTTGAAGGACTCTTTTTGTCTCGAGACACCAAAAAATTCTGGATCACATATTGGATCCTTAAAAAAAAAAAAAAAAAAAAAAAAAATTTAAACATATTCATTATCGATTTATTGATAATTTTTTTAAAAATTAAAGCTTAATTTTTTTTTTAGTTGTCTGTCGATAAATTATTATTTTTTTCAATTTATTCATCGATTTTTTTTTTTTTTTTTTTTTTTCAATAAAAAATTGAGAATCCACGAATTTATAAAATAGTCATTAGATTGGAATAACTTCGATAAGGTGGGAAAAAAAAGAAATTTTAAATATAACTGAACGAACCTGCAAATAAGACCTCGTGATATTAGATCTGAGACCCTTGGGTGGCTCGTTGGTCATCTTGACCCCATTTTGAAGGACACTTACCGGAAAATGTTCCGCCGGGTAACTCGTGAGCCATAGTCGAAAATCCGGATGTACAGTTTCTGGTGTAAAAGCTTCGCAAGTCTAAACAATGGAGGAAAGAAGAACAGGAAAATTGTTCAAACAACGAGAGCAAGAAAGTTAAAATTAATTGATTACTAGAGTGAAGAATCATTGAATTATTCATCAAAATTATTTTTCGGTTTAACAATTATGAAACGTCGAAAAAAAAAAAAATCACAGAAAATATTAATAATTTTTAGTTGCCAATGATTCGTGGCTCAGAATGAAAAATAATCTCATTCGAAAATTGAAATAAAATCTCGTTTTTTATATAAAAAAAAAAAGGAAAAACAGGTGAATTTGCACAAAAATTCAAATATTAATTTCATTTAAAAAATAAAAATAATACATTGTACGTCAAATTTTATATTTTTACATTTTATTACTTTCGAAAAAGAAAAAGATCAACAGTGGACTCGATTTGAACGTTTTTTTCATTAATTAATTTTGAAAAAATTATAATTCGTTCACTTGGATGTTCTTATCGATTTGTTTATTCGAAATAGGAAAATAAAAGCGTGGTGGGCAAAAAGTAAATTGGATCAAGACCTTTTCGAGTGTACCCATCCAACTCTTGGCTAAGTGACAATTTTGCAACACGACCCACGTGCCATTCTTGACTCCCTCGTCAATCAGATTCACGGCTATGGGCCCTTGACCCTGTCCCAGTGAAAGTGAAAACAGTCTGTTTGTACCAAAACCCTGATCGTCCGCGAATTTCAAGAGTATTGCTGTTGGATCAGCACCGGGTGTCAGTACAAATATTAAAGGGATGCAGCAGTGCGAATCGGTGTACGATGATGCAAGATCGAAGGGTGGGGGTTCGATGTATTGTTTACCAAGTTCGACTAAAAAAAGTTTATTTAATTTAACATTAAAAACGATGGAACAAACTTGTACGAGATAAATAAATGATTTTTTTCTTTCTATTCTTAATAAACGTTTATTATTTTTCATTTGGATGAGCATAGAATATATGAAAGTGCATTTAATGCATTTTCGAATGCACTTTTATAAATTTGCATCGAATGCATCCAATGCATTTTTGTATGCATGCGCAAGTAAATGTATTCAATCGTGTACTTAAAAACAGCTTTAAAAATGCAATAAAAAACATTATGCAAAAGTGCATTCAAGTGCATTTTTTTGACAAATTTAAAATGCAACCTATTTGCAGGGAAAATACATCAAATTTTTTTTTGAATATACCTACAGAAGTATGAAAAAATGAATCTTGTTGTATAATCAAAAGTAATTCAATAAATTTATAACAAAAATTATGCAAAAGTGCATTTAAATGCATTTTATTAAAAATCAAAAATGCAACAAATTCATAAAGAAAACTGCTTTTGAATTTTAGATTTTCGTTATTTAAAATGTGTAAATGAATCACATAATTTGTTGTGGGTTCAAAAAATGGCTTTATAAATGCATAATGAAAAAAATGTAAAAATGCATTCACCAATTTGGACAGAATTCTAATAAAAATTCATTTGAAAATACATGAAAAACTGCATTTGAGGAAAAACATAAAAATGCAATTACGAATATTCAAGAAAATATACTCGAATATGCAATTATGTAGAGAGTGGCAAAGAAATGAATTTGAAACTGGAAATACGTAGTGAAAAGCAGTTAAAAAAAACGTTAAAAATTCTCTCAATTCAGAGTGCCTTGCAAAAAAGAATTCAAAGTTGCATTATACTAAGCAGTGACTGTGCAAATGTACTGCATAATGAATTTTTCAAAGAAGTATCATAACGAAAACTTTACTGAGAATAAATAACAGTGTAAAAAGAAAAATAATGAGAAAATTTAACTATTAATCATAAACGTCTTATTAAAAATGCATAGTGCATTTTTCCAACTGCAAGAAATTCTGCATAAATACGAAATAAAAAATAGATTAAAAACTCCACCAAGAATTCATTAACGAAGGTATTTTCTTTGTGAACGTACCTTCGACGAAAAGTTGTACAGCTGGAATAACTTTGTCAGGCCTGAGGCAACGGAGAACAAGCATTTTCTCGAAGAGACTTATTTTATCAAACGGCGAAGGAAATGTAAGAGATTGAGGCTCTTTGTGATCAAAGACGTATTTCCAGAGACCTGTGTCACGCTTTAATGATTCTTGTATGCCCTTAATTGGCCGGAACAAAAAGAAAAAAATGTTCATCACTTTCAATCAAATGTTGGATTTAATTTAACTTTTATTCACGATTAATTCAATTGTTATTCAATTAAATTTTCGATAAATTTTGTCATCGAAAAATCTAATGAAATTTTCCAATTTAAAGTTTCCGTATTTTTTTGTTGAAGATATTTCATTTTTCCACATTTTATCAAAGAATAAAAAAACTGCATTTATGGCATCACGGAATTAAAAATATGGTCTTTCTAATTAAAAAAATTAGTTTATATTTAAAAAGATCATAAATCCTGATTGTCGTGAATAAAATGATAATTTGAAAAAAAATTGTCAAAAACATGTTCAATTGCAACAATATTCAAAAATCAACACTAGTCATTATTTATTTCCACTTTTTATGTTATTCAAATAAAATTTCATCATTTTATGAATTTTGGAGCTTGAAATATTTGTTTTTTTGCTCACCGAGAATCCAGAAACATCTTTGAGACGACAAATCTCATCCCAGGATTTAGTAGGCAGCCAATCAGTTGGGTTTGGATGAGGATTTTCCAGGCCAACTCCACCAGTTAAAAGAAACATCCACTGTGCCATTGATATTTTGCCTTGTTTGTTCAACAAATTGATAGCCAAAATGAGGGAAAATACAAGTTTGTCTTTTTCGAAGAGAGATCGACAAATATTAACGTACAAAGAGTACGTAAAATATTTCGTCAGATCTTTCAAACGTTGTTGTACATCCTCAACCGGTGGTGTATTGTCTATTGTACTTTTAAACAAATTAACGAACCATACCAACGAATATTGGTACATTGGATCGATATTTGCAAGAACAGCTGAAAATTGTTTAAAAAATTTCAATTTTTTCATATTTTCGTTGTTTAAAGAATGATTTTAATAACAAAAATTATATTTTTCTAACAATAAAGTCTCGAAACGAATGATTGAATATTTTAATATTACGAAATTATCAATTTAATTGATGTCATTCGATCATTTGTTTCATTTCAATTGTTGAATTGCAAAAATCTAATAATCATTTGAAAAAAAACAATTTTTTCATTAATAAAATCATTTTTTAATACGAAAATGTTATTTTTCTGTGTGTTTACCAATCGTAAAAAATAGAACAGTGCTATAAACAGCAATTGGAGTATACTGGAGTCGAGCTGCATCGATAGATTTTTCAGTCACCTCAGCTACGGTCTGTTTGGCTTGAATCTCGTTCGAGAGAACTTTCGACGAGCTCAAAACACCTATGGCAGTTTGATCCTCGAGAATATTCTCATCAGACTCGGATAAAACTTCAAGTATTTTGTCCTCAATTTCTTTCAACATTCTGCAAATTATTTTTATTTATAAATTCAATTTTGCTCATTGCTATCGATAAGATTATTAATTTTTTTCAATGTTTTTTTTTTTCTTTTTTTTTTTTATAATCTGTTTAAAGGTTTTTAAATATTTGACACAATTTTTTTCGTTTACTTTTTATTTGCAGCTCCCTGGACGATTAATTGATTTTTCTCAGATTCCAGATCCGGTCTCTCTTTCGCCACGACAATACCTAATAATTGATCCTCCAGACCAACCGGAGTTATCATGAAATTTAAAAGAGTCACTTTCACTGCTATTTCTGGCAGATAATGAGGATTTCGTAGTTTTGTAGTTATGTAAAATCTGTAATCAATAATGTGTCCCAATGGTTTGTTCAGATATCGATTTTCATTAATTTTGACATACAAAATTTCAATGACAATTTTTTTTAACGAAAAAATACACTAAAAACATGATAAAACTCAAGATGTTGGCTCCATCGACATCACGTTATAAAAAAAAAATCAAAAACCTACAATACTAACGTTTTTATTATTGTTAAACATGAATTAATTAATTCCCAAATTAAAGTTTATGGCCCTCAACACAAAAGTGGTGAATCTTAGTTAATTAATGAACTAGTTTAGTAAGTTTATCTCGTTATTTCATTTCGTTGGCTAGACAATTAATCATTTATTTAATTAATTAATCGTCCGACCAATTAAAATGTCTGATTAACTCGATTAATCAGTCAGTGAAATTCGAAACATTGGTTCATTTTTCAAAATAATTTTCAACTTGATTTGAAAATGGACTCAGTCTTAGAATCTTTTTAAACAACAACCAAAAGATTTGATTTATAAGATTTCAATTGAATTGAAATCTGAGGGCAAATTCATTGCATTAAAAAATTTCTAATTCGAGTCTCGATTCCTATGGATTTTCGATACATTTTACAAAAATATATTCCTTGTCGTATACCAGTTTTGATTTCATAAGAGAAAAAGCAATGATTTTGAGTATTTCGAGCATTTGTACAAACCTGAATTTGTCGCTGTACTCAACGACCGAGTCGCCGAGTTTGATGCACCATGATCCACCGGATTTAAAAGTTTGTTTAAGCAGAAGTGGTTCAAGAGCGGCGTCGAGTTCTTCGCCAATGTTTTCGAGAAGGACAGGTTGTCCGAATTGTACAGAATTTTCAAGGATCCTCATGTAATCACTTTGGCTGAGTCTGATGATGTGAATGTTGGAAGCTTTTTCCATATTTTTGATCCATTTGTTGGCTTGACCTTGGGGGTCGATCATGAGGGGCCATCGTCTTGATTCCATGACGACGATGGCGTTGTCGATGGAGAAAAGGTCGCTGGGGAGTCCCGCGATGTTCCAAGACCGGATGGAGACGGGATCGCCCAAGATTTGATTAAGTTGGAAGTCTTGGGTGCAGACGACCTTGAGCTGGGTGCAGATGTTGAGCCATTTTTCCAGCTGTCGCTGTCTGTACTGAGTGGTGAAGACGCCGAGGTAAGCAACGAAGCCAGCTCCGATGATGATGTCACCTGTCAGCTTGAAGTACCGTTCCCCAAGGTGCTTAGCAGTTTCTGACCATCTGTTGTACTCCCCACCCAAGCCACCGATCAATTCTTCAGCCCTCCTCAGCTTTTGTTCACAGTCATCGACCTCGTCGATCATTGCTTGATAATCAGCTTTCCTCTGAGCCAAAAGTCCCTCCAGTCTTTGTAGTCGAAGCTGAACTTCCCCAAGTTGTTGCCTTTTGATCTCCAGAGCCGCCATTGCTCCGTCATATTCGGCCTCTGCTTTAGCAAGAGCTATTTTTTTCGGCGCCACGACCTTGGCCACCGTGTCGTATTCTGAAAGTGCGATCACCCATTTGCAAAGCCCTTCGCACGCGGTCGATGCGTTCCTTATTTTGTCCGGATCGAAATTCGGATTCGTCAGTATCGTTGACCTGATTTTTGCCATGATTTTCTCAGGGATGTTGTCCTTGTCGAAGTTCAAAAGGTTCTCCAGGAACTTCATGTCACCCAACACTCGCAATGATGGCTTCCAATAATCGTCCACCGTTCCACCACCTTCCGCCTGAACCTTTTCAGGCTTGACATCCTTTGATTCCATAAATCAAAACAAACATGGACATCATGATTACCGGATTTTTTGTAATGCTGCAAATGCCACGGTTGGAATGCAATGAAATTCATTATTTTCAACTCCCTTAATACTGAATCGGAGAATCTATTGATATGATTGAAAATTGAAAAAAGGTTTGAAGGTCAAATAGTACCAAAAGTCGTCTACTAAATCAAAGCTGCCTAAAGTGGTAACTTTCTTTTTGGACTGAAGTCCAAAACGATACATAGATTGGATTCACTGGATTCCAACGGGCCCAAATGTAAACATTGATTTTTTCAGGTCCTTAGTTTTGTCACCTTCAATATGCAAACCGCTTCCATCACCAATTTAACACCCGCTGGAGGGTTCTTCATCGTTTTTACGATCTGAATGTCCGATGGAGTCAAAGTATTCAGGGCTGCGTTGGCAGCATTCAAGATCGGCATAACCAGCTCCAAGTCCGCATTACACTCGACTCGAATTTCTTCGGCAGCTGCAGCTACGACCTGCGTGCATTGAAAAAATCAGTGATCGCGAAAACAATCAAGATTTTAATGGAATGATTCACTGATTGCAAATCCGTTGAATGACAACGGACTCGGTCAAGTGAAAGAAACGATGTCGTCATTTTTTAAAATTCTTCTAATTTACCATTGCAGCTTCTTCGTCCTTTTTAACGACCTGTTCTATTGCAGAAACTTCAAGACTTTCCGTTTCAACGTTCGCCAGCATTCTCTCAACATCTTTCGCCGCTTCTTTCAACTTTGGCTGGAGGGCAACGAGGATCTCTTGCATTTTGGCAACTTGTTTGTGAGTGGAATCCAGTTTCCCTAAGCCTGCCTCGTAACGTCGCTTGCCTTCGATTACCTCGGATCGTTTTTTGGCCAACAGATCCTTGAAAGTGTTTATCAGCTCGAGGTAAGAAGTAGGTGTTACGTAATTGTGTCTTGAAAAAAGAAGAGTAAAGTTGGATCTGACTCGAAGCAGTGCTAACATGGAGTTTTTTGTTGAGAAGGTTCCTAAATAAACCGACCAACCTGCCGACACGATGGAAAAACTCTTTCGACAGATGTTGCGTCGAGGTGTGAAAGTATTGACACATCTCGATGCAAGCGAGTCTCTCTTCATTGTCAAGTTGGATTTCCCCCAAGAACTGTGTGGCAACAGCGAGGAGGGCGTCTTCGGGCCAAGGTTGCAGCCAATCGATGGTGCAACAATTAACCAAAGCCGGAAACTTTCTGATGCGAGTTCTGAAGCTTTCACCGATGGGTGACATTGCCACGACGATGTGGAGCTGTTCCCTAACGACTTGGATGAAATAGTTGAAGAGGGCGATCGGACTACCATCAGTTTGCATCGATTTGTCCCTCTGGCGGTCGATCGAACGCATTTTCTCACAAAGTTCAGCTTTCTCATCGGCAGCAAAGAGATTCGGCACTTCCCCGGCGTTCATAAGATTGCTAATGTCCTCGAGGAAAGATTCTTCCTTAATCTGCATGTCGGTGAAGAGGAAACTCGTGTGAAGATCACTGGCGATGCTTTTCTTCAGAATCAGCTTGAGATCTTCGTGCCATTCGTGGACGCCATATTGTTTGGAAATTTCAACCTGGAAGATCTCGTAGTCGGATATGTGGGAAGCCAAACGCGTCAAGGATTGACGCCCCGATCCACCAACTCCAACGAGTAAAGCATGCCCACGCGGTTGCATCATGATGCGACAGATTTTCGAAAGATGTTCTATAGCGAATCTGAAGAGCACCAAGTTCATCGGCTTCTTCGAGATGGAATTGTACTCCTTCAAATAATCGTTCACCACCCGAGCCAACTCTTCGTGATCTTCCACTTCCTTGTAGTGTTTCTGTTCTTCCAGAGGGTTTTGGAAATCGCAGTAGAGAAGGTTCCGCAATTGGGTATCCGTGACGTGCGTACCCTGAACATCAACGAAGTCACCAAACAACTCATCCATTTCTTCTTCCATACGTTCTGCTAGGGTTTTTTCTAATTTGATCAACGAGCCAGGCTGAGTCAGATTCGTCGACTAGACGGTCGCCGTAGACCCGCAGGATTTCGTGGACCCATAATCTCTTCATACTTAGCTTGAAATCAAAGGTTATAGCAACGATTGTCGTCGATCTGAATCAGATTAAGAACTTTGCAGAATGACAAATCAACTTACCTCGTTCGGCATTGCTTCCGGCGATGACAAAAGGACTCCTTGAATGACTCTGGAAAAGTCCCTAAGATTAAAAAGATAGTGAGACTTGGCTGGTGTGGGTAGCAGATGTTTAAGTGTCTGTTTGTAAATATCCAAAGTAGAAAAGACGATTGGGTCGACGCAGGCTTCAAAGGCGTGCGGAAAGCCTCGGGACTCCAGGTGCCACGAGACAATTTTAGAAAAGATGGTGATCATGACTTGGTCCTCGAATTCGGAGATGGCAAGTGTGAAAAAGTGCCTTTTGAATCTGGCAGTTACGTCTTTGCCACTGGATGGTGGACCCATGGCACAGACCAGTTGGATGTCGACGAGACTGATGGGAGCAACTTCTTTGCGGTCATACCAGATGGAATGGTCGAGCCACTGCCTCAATAACTCGATCGGTGGTTGAGCTCCGTATTCTTCTTTGGATGGCATCGAGACATCATCAACGAAGATAACCCAATGTTTTCCGGGAGGTGCACCATACACCCCTTTTCTCCGCTTGTCCATTTTACTCATGATCATGTCTTGCGTCTGATTGGCAGTAGTTTGGGCGGAAAATGTAACGAAAAGCGGTTTGAAGATTTGGGGGTTGTTTCGCTTCAGCAAAAAGTCCATGATGTAAACAGATTTGCCAGTTCCAGTTGGTCCAACAAGAAGAACAGGTTTGTGATGGCAAATGAGGTACTCGAAGAGGGTGAAGTATCGAACGGTTTCAACAGTTGATACGATGATCTGATTGACCGGCATGTCGTGGGGAATCGCTGGAACGTCGTGGAGGTCCTCAGCCCAAGGCCGCCATCTTCCTTTGCCCTCTTTGATGTACTTGTAATCATAGACAAGACCCGTGCTCGGCAGGAGGGTGATAAAAGGTTTTTTGGGACTCGTGGTGGCTTCGGAAAGTCCGAATCGGGTTCGAATTTCATCAGGGAATTCGGGCTCTGTTAAAGCACGGAAGAGGGCGCTGAACCATTCGCGGTAAGTCACCATCAGGGTCCCGCCCATTGCCCAGATGCAGGAAAAGAAAAAGGAACCCTTGACAGGGGCGTGTAGTTTTAGATGGTCCTTAGAAATTAGACTTAGAATTAGTTTGAAATGAATTCAGAATGCTTACTTCAACCTGCGCCCTCATTTCCAGGTCCGATATCGTTTCCAAGTACTTTTCATCCTTCAAGTCATCAAGGAAACAGTCGAACAGATACATCACTGACCTAGTAAGATTGGCATCCGGCATGTTCATCATCTCCTGCATGAAAGCACACACAATCGGGACAGTTGCATAATCGAGTGGAACAAGAATAAATGGACAACGAACCTTGACACCACATCGTCGGATGAGATGTATCAAAGCTGGACAAAATCTCATAAACATGTCCCTCAGATGATGTTTAACGTGTTCACTGAGTTTATCTGGAAGAGTGTTCATCCATGAATCTAGAAGGGGGCTCCAGCCCAGAGCAATGGGCTCCATGTAAATCATACCACATCTGGACACTGTTGCTGGGGAAGCAACCTTCAGGCAGAATCAAATTCTCAATTTTGCATTTAATCAATCAAATGAATCCTTACAATATCGATTTTCAGACCAATTACCTCAAGATCCATGGGCTCGAAGATGAGGTTCGTTGTGGGTGCAAGTTGTATGATTTCTCCGGACATAAGGCACAGTTTTTTGTTGTCATCAAGTACGGTATTCATGTTCTCAATCCATATGGCATCAACGGGTCCGTCGAAGATCAGCCATTTGCGATTGTCATTGGTGGAAGTGGCAAAAGACCGATAACTCACAGCCAGGACACCATCGCTCCACTCATGGGAGGCAGGATCGAATTGTCCGTAAAGTTGTCCCATAGTGATGGATTTAGGATTGATGACGATAATCTCGACTGCATGTTCATCCGAGAGTCCACTTGCTTCCATGAGGCCTAGGGCATCAGCCAGAATTCTATAAGCGGTGGTTTTGCCGCCAAATGGAAGACCGACGATCATGAAACCGTGACGGACTATCATCATTTCGTAAATTTGTTGGACTTTCTCAAGAAAGAAAGGAGTGCATTGGATATTGGCTTGGGCACAGGCTTCCATGGTACAAGAATTCAGATGAGTGTAATCTGGTTCGGGTAAAATGACACCAGGGAACAGATCGGAAGCTATTCCATGGAAGAGAGGAAGATCATGACTGAGAAATTTCGGAAGATTGACGTCTTTGATGCTCCTCAACATGAGGACATCTTCGGATTCGTTGGGATACTTCAATTTGAGGTTTCCTGCTGCTGTCAGGACGGATTTAACGGCTCGCATGCCGTAATCGTAATGACACTGGCTGCTCAGTTGTTCAGAGCACAGTTTGTAGGCAGTTACGATTTTGACAGCCAGAGGGCGACCGTTGTAGAAGCCGAAAGAGTACAGTGTGTTTTCTGATATGAGGGCATAGTCGGGTACCATCATGGCGACGGATCGAAAGAGTGCTTTGAGGTTGTCGGGAAGTTCCGAACGACCGGCATACCCGGGGTTCATGGTGATGAACACTGCGCAAGTTGGATCCAGGAATATTTCGGTGCCTTCGAACAGCAGTTTCTCGGCTCCGGAATTGATGCCACGCTGTATCGTGAGAATCTGTTGTGCCACAACTGAGAGCACTTCCAGGTCGATACGATTGAACTCATCGAAGCAGGACCAAGCGCCGCACGAGGCCAGGCCCTTGAAGAACTTGCCGAGGGCGATGTAGTCCAATCCGTCGGAGCAGTTGAAGACAACGCACTGTTTTGCTACTGCCTTTGCCAGATCTTTGGTCGTTTCGGTTTTTCCTGTTCCGGCTGGACCTTCAGGGGCCCCTCCGAGATGAAGACTGAGGGCACCGAACAGGGTGCGGTAACAACGATCCGTAAGCGGAGTTATGACGAGCCTTGATGAGTTACCCAAATATTCGCAGCCGTAGCGGAGATAAGAGTTGATCATGTAGGTCCAGAGGTTGTCATTCTGGAAATTTTATGAAAACGTTGAGTTTAATCCTACCTTCAAGTGGAACCCCAGGTCTCATCTTACCTGCCAATAGTATCGAAGTTGACAAAGCCATTTGAAGTCCGTGTTACTGATAACCTCATCCTTGCACAATGCTGTCAAGACATCTTTGCCATGGACATCCAGGGTGACCAAGGCTTCTGGAGAATTAGGAACCCAGATGGAAATCTTTTTTACCAACCGACGAATCAATATTCCAACTCACCCAACGTTATACGATTCTGCTTGGAGAGTTTGCCTCGGATGATGAGAATTATGTCGTGCAACTCAGTCTCGCATTGGTCCAAATACCTTTTCAGCTCATCCAGCCCAACCAGCATGGCTTCTTCGATCTGCTGCGTCCAGTAGAGTTGTCCAACGCACAAAACTGTCTGCCCAGGCCATTCAAGCACCCACGTAGTTCGTTCCTTGATCGGATAAGCTTCGATGGCATCGAAAATCCTCTGGCGAATACTCTTCCGCATATCAGCTTCAAGCTCCAGCAACCATTTTTCTACTTGACCTCTCGCAGCTGCTGTTGATATTACGTCCACTAAATCAACCTCTTCACCTTCTGCTGACTTCATTTTACGGACTTCCAAGTCCGAATCAAAGTCCAGCTTCGCTATACCCTCAAAACATTTCTTCAAATGGGGTTGAACCCTGGAAAGAAGAACGTACGCAGTTGAATAATTCTCAATGACATTCTACACATACGTTTACAACAAAAAGACATTTTCACTGATGAATTTTTGAATCAATCATTTTTGCAATATGATTACTTCAAAAAATGTATCTTTTTTCCAGTGCGTATTGACTGTATCCCTCTTTTCAAAAACGTGTTTATGTTTGGTAACTTGAAATGTTTAAACGCAATGAGGAAATAATTATGCAATTCTGTAATAAAAGGTTTGGATCACGTTACCGAGTGGGATCTTTCGTTTCTGACAGGATTTCCAACAGCTCGTCGTTCGAAAGGAAGAAAAATCGTGGGAAGAACAATCTCTTCTTTTCCAAATAGTCGTTTAAGCCTTTCTGAATCAATTCCAAGAGTCCCATGCTCTTTTTCAACCTTTCCAACATTTTGTCGATTTCAACGACGGACATGACCTTGGGATCGGCATGAACGGTCTTCATGATGTCCCTCCAGGTTTTATCTACAGCGCTGAACCTTCGTCCCTCGTCTGGCATTTGTTGCTGAATGTCCGGAGACGAAAAAATAGGTTCGAGGTACATCCACGTTCCCTGGACCTTCAGCCATTGATCGAGAATGTCTTCCAGCAGATGAAGTTTGTTTTCCCATTTTCTGTGAATCCAAGGAACAAAATGATTGGATGCCATCTTCCAATGTGATGGAAATCAATAAATTATTGGCAACCCACACAATGTGTCCATAGAAAGGTTTGATGTAAGCAGAATTTTTCATGGTCATGGTTTTGGTGATATGGTCATCAAGCATGAGCTGAATGTCATCGACACTTGCAATGACAAAAGTGCCAGTATCTTTGTAAGGGTTGACAGTGAAGATCATGTTGAGCCAATCTTTTTGCATCTTCTCCATATTTTTTTCCAGGGTACTTTCTTTAGTGGCAGCCTCAGAAATGACTTCAAACTTCTCGATGTAATCATTCAGTTTCATGTCCAAAATTTTACCCAAGGTCATTTCAGGGTCGACCTTGATAGGGAATCCAACGATCTTGGATATTTCTTCCCAATGTCGAGGCTTCATTCCTTGGTTACCCAAGGTCATAATCACTGGCATGTGCTCTTTGAAAGCTTCAATCTTTTCGCGCATCACTGCGGCCACTTCTTTCGATTTTGGTTCGACAAACGATTTCTCTAGTTTATAAATCGTTCTGTAAGCCACGCTTACGTCGTTTTCGATGTCTTCAGGATTGTGGGCACCGATCATCGAGGTTATCCACTTTTCGTGCTTCACCATGTACTCGCAAGTCGCGTCGTACAACTTTTTAAATGGCACCAAACGTTCCGCCACCTTTTTACGGAGTGGATACTGCGTCGTCATCCAACCAAATGACGCTTCCTCCTCGTTAAACTTCTCGATCTTTTCCATCGCCACTATCAATTTGTTCTCCAGGCTCTGAGCCTTCTTCTGATAACGATATACTTCCTCAATGTCACCCCAATATTGAAACTCTTCCACTTGACGAGCGTACGATTCCAACTCCTCCTCGAATTTTTTATATCGTCCTAACGATTTTTTATTATTAATAATAATATTATTATTATTATTATCTTTTTTAACATTGTTTTTCATCAACTTTGGCCTTCTGTAAACATAGTTTTTATTTTTTTTCCATCTTTTATAAACATAAATGTTACAGAGAACTTTGTTCTTTGGTTGTTAGTCATCAATATATTCAGTAGATGGATTTAAACATGTTTTTCAAAATAAATCTAGAAAATAATTATGTGGCTCCTAAATTTCCTAGTATTTCTTCCTTGTTTTACTTTTTTTTATTAGTTCGTTAGCTGTTTGAAAATTGACATTTATTTCGTAGTGAAATTTGTGATTTTTCGAACTTGTATGTTTGGTTATTTTGTTGTTGTTGTTTAAATTTAATGAATAATTGAGTTTTTATCATTCGGGTTTGGTTTTTTTCTTGTCCAAGTCGTTTTTTAAATTAGTTTTCGATTTTTTTAAATGCTTTTTTCCACTGAACACTTTTTCAGCTTAATTGTTGTTGTTACGATTGTTGTCAATTTTCCAAATTTATGTTTTTGACGATCGATATAAAAAAATAAAAAAATAACAAAGAAAACAAATGTTAATTGTTACATAAAAAATAAAATTACCCTTAAGAGCCTCTTGAAATTCTTGAGTTTTTGTTTCGATAATTTGCCTGTTGCTTTCTAAAATTTTCGGCATTCTGTGATACCATTGAAAAGCGATATTATTTATCCGGATCTCCGACTCGGTAAGAAGCCAAACGTCGGAGAGATAACTGATGCTTTCCAAAATTTCGTGGAGTCTGAATTCGAGATTTTTGAGAGTAGAAATTTCGGCTTTTTTCATAAATTCTATGAGATCCATGAGGGCAGCTGTATTTGGTGGTTGGCTGAGGGCACGATCGGCGATAGCTTGATATTCATCGCCAGCACTGAATTTAATTAAAAAAAAAAAATTATTATTAGTTTTTTGATTAAATTTTGACTAAAAAATGAAAATTGGCGTTTTTTTTTTTTTTTAAATCACTCACGATTTCGATTTAGCTTGATAATCAACGACCAATCGATCGACTAATAACTTCTCAAAATTGTTGATCGCCCCTACCAGCGTCTCGATAAAGTCTCCGAGATTTATTTCGAACAAACCCGAAAAAATAGTTTTTTCGATCTCCGTAGGAATTTTTCGAGCAAGTTCTCGATAAAATGCAATCAATTCGTGAAACTCATCGCTCATTTTTCGATCGTCAGCCAAAAAATCTTTGACCTTGTTTTTTTCATCGTCGTTGTAAAATTTCTCATATCTATCAGTACAAAATGAAATAATTAATGGAATTTTCAAAGAAATTTTCTTTTTTTTTTTTCGAATTATTTTTTTGGTCTCTACTTGCGAAGTTCGTCGATTTTTTCTTCTGGCTCGACTCGTTCGACAATCAGCAGATCAGCAATCGCTTTTTTGTAATCCGATATCATCGTTGTCGATATTTTTGGCTGTCATTGAATTTTTTCTTTTATTTATCGAAAAAATTTCAACTGGTTTTTTCGATTTTTAAAACAATTCACTTATTTTCTATTATTCGTTTCAATTTCTTTTCAAACAAACCCAAATAATGTGAATTTTTACTTTTTTTCCACGAATATTTTTGAGTTTATTTCTAATTTATTATTTTTTATGATTTGTTGAAATCTTTGGCTGGTTTTTTTTCAGTGATTTTGTGATCATTAAGTTTTTCATTGAAATAAAATGATTTTATGATTTTCGATTGAAATTTTTATCTTACCTTGAGAACAGATCGAGCTCCAGACCAGTCGAGATAAAGTTGATTTTCCAGTCGATCAAAACCGGAAACAGCTTTTACCAAAGAATCAATAATATTGCACAAAACGTCATAAAAATATTTGACAGGTGGATCGTAAATCAGATCTTTTGATTTAACGATAACGTTGAGTTTGAATCCACGATTGTCGTAACGATTGAGAACAAATTTCATGAGATCTTCGAGGGTGAATTTGCAAATTCCCAAGAGTTGAGATTCCATCATGGCGCATGCGCAATCGAAGAATCTTTTGAATCGTTTTCTCAGCAGTGGACTTGGCACAAGTTTTTTTCTGTTATTCTGAAGAAAAAATAATAATAAAAATTATATTCGATTTTTTTTTCGAATATTCGCAAAAAAATAGTCATTTTTTAAATTTTATTTACCACGAGAAAAATATTTTGGATATTCCCAAACCAAGAAGTCTTCAGAATGTTTCGTCTTAAACGAATTTGAGCAGAAAGAGTATTCTCAAAATTTGTGCAGTCCCAACTCTCATTACTGTCCCTTATTTCATCGAGATCGATCAACCGAAATGATCTGTATTCAAATTTGTGTTTTTTTTAAAGAATTTTGTATTAGAAAAAATTTTGAAGTCATGTTTACTCAAAATCATATTTTTTTGCAGATTTTTAATTATTAAATGAATTTCGAGTTAAGTTTTGAAATCCGCGACCCCATCGCCTTTAAAGGTTCACCGATCGTTAAAATTTCTCAGTAGAATTTCATTTAACTGCTAAAAAAAAATATTTTTTTTGTTGGCAGAAGAAAAAATTCGTGGCGATTTTTTTTTTTCAATGATTTATCGAGAATTGATTTTTAAAGATCATATTTCCCGCTCAAAATTTACGGAAGATTGATCCTGAATTCATATTTACCGCCAATCTCGAATCCAATGTTCCAAGGTCAACCTCATACAAGGATTTAACAAATAAAGATTGTCGCTCAAGTTGAGTTGCGATTGTTTGAAAAGTTTCCTCGAAATCTCGGACCTCTCGGGTGTTGAGACATTCTGTGTGAATTAATCTATATATACATATATATTTTTTGAATAAAACAATTGGAAAAAAAAGAAAAAACGTTGGTAGATGAATAAATAACGAACTTTGTATCGAGTCTGAAGGTCAAATGGATCGGTGAGAACAAACTCGACGATGGATTTTTTCAAACTAAAAATAAACTCTTCCTTGACTTCTTCGATTAAAGATTCAAGATAACGTCGAAATCTCTGACAAAGATTATCAGGAATCAATAAAATGATTTTCCTGATGATATCCTCGTCGATGGAAGTCACGTGAATCGTGTCAATTCCATTTCTAACGTAATAATAATAACGATTTAAATCTCTATCGTTTGCGACGTCTTCGTCGTTCACTTCCGGTTTGACCACGAGTTCAACAACGTGTTTACGAAATTCTTCTCGCCGCAATCTTTTACCTGTAAACGAGCTTTTCAGAAAAGCTTCAGTTCTGTTTTTCCTAATCGTAGAACTGTCGAGTTTCTGCTTAAAACGTTTACAGACCGAAGAATCCATCAAATTCTTCGGAAGAGAGAACAGAGGCTCGACCTTCACTTCCGCACCGGAAGTCAACGTCGTCGAAGGTCTTTTTACCGACTTGGTTACTTTTCCATTATTCTCGATGCCAGTTTCCCACATTTTTGTTGTTTTTATCCTTTTGTGCTTATTTTCCGAATTGAAAATTCGATATTTACATTTTGTTCACTATTTATATACTCGTGACAACTTTTTTTTTTTATTTCGATATTTGACACTTCTGTCTTCTGCTTGAACGCAAAGCAAAGTGCAGACGAATTTCGTCACGGTAAGCGAGATAACGATCGTTTTTTTTATTCCTTGTTCCTTCGTATTACGGCTTCTTGAAGTTTCGATCAAATTTTCAATCACAAAACTCGATTTTTACACCTTTTTTTTCCATGTCACGTCAAAATAATGTGATTTTCTTGTAATTCATCGCTTACCGGCTTACGAAAGTGCCAGAGACAGTTTCGCGACCGAGTGCAAATAATCTCCAGTTTCCAGGGCAACGTATCTGATCGATTTATCAAATAAATTCCTATATATTTATCCCCGAATTCAGCAAAACTTCTTATTTTAATTAAACTTGACTTCATTCAGATGAAGCACCGTTTTTTTTCAGTTTTTCAGTGTTTTTTGATCGTGTAACCTCGAAATGTCGAACTGATTCAAACATAACCCTAAAGCTCATAGATTTTGAAAGTCTTGAAAAATACTAAAATTTCTTGTAAATAAATTATTAAATATTAATAAATATCGTTTTAATTGAAGCTTCGCTAAATATTTCCGAATTTCGAGCACCTGCAAGCTAAAAAAATCGATTCAAATCCCATATAACCTCGAAAATTTTACGAAACTCAATTGTTTTTTCATCAATAGACTGCTGTTTCGCATATAATATAGAAACTACACGAAAAAGTTGTGGAAATCTGTCAAAATAATATTGACAGTTAGTTTAAAATGCAAATAAATTTTTTTTAAATATAAATTCATGCTCCATCGAAACGAGAATACAACATCGACTCGAAAAAAGTATAAAACGAGTGTCAAATTTTCATTTTGACATTTGGTGTAGTACGAATGACAAATTCTCTAGTTTTTCTATGTTTTTGATTGAAAAAAAAAAACTACTTCATGCGATTTTTAGACAAAAAAAAAAAAAAACAACAACAAATCGCACAATTTTTCAAAAATGAACCTTCTTCTTTCCACAATTGTCGATATCCGTAGTCACAAATTACAAAATTTCACGTCCATCGATATCTTGACATAAAAACATAAATTTTTTTTGTTACTCAGATGATTTGCCGAAATTTCCATCGCTTGTTCCACACGAACAATGCGTTTTGGTACTCGTCGAGCAAGTCGTCGCTAGCAAAATTGCGCAAAAAGACTGGTTACACATTTTCAAATTGCAAAAAAGCTTTGGAACTTCACAACAACGATTTGGCCAAGGTGAGCCATTGTTTAGCAAATTTTCCATGTTTTTAGAAAGTCATAAAAAAAAAAAAAAGACGCTTTGGGGTGATTTTCATGAATTAAAAGACGTTAAATGAGTTTCAAATCGTCAAAAACTCGTCGGGGAGTTGATTTTACTTTCTTTTTCTCTTACGAAGGCCGAGTCTTGGCTAAAAGAGCAAGCGCAGGCTCTGGGTTGGTCGAAAGCAGAAAAACTGCAGGGACGAGCGACGGTCCAAGGCCTCGTGGCTGTTATGGTTGAAAAAAATCATGCGGCGCTGGTCGAAATCAATTGCGAGACAGATTTCGTTGCGCGAAACAAACAATTTCACGGTCTGGCTGAAACGGTTGTCGCTGCGGTGCTAAAACAGTCGATGGAAATTCCTGGCAACGACACGATCAACAAATCGCTTTTGGATGGCGACGCGCTCAAAATTTTACCTGCTCTCGATGGAAAAACTCTAAACGATCATACCGCGCTGACCATTGGCAGCGTCGCTGAAAATATTGGCATCAGAAGAGCCCTTTGCGTCAGAGTCCACCCGGATGTCAAATTGGCCGGCTCCACTCATCCCGCTCCTCCCAATTCTCTTCCAATTTCTTTTGGCAAATACGGAGCTATTCTCGCTTACAAATCCGTCAACGATGATTTACTCGGCACTCAATTGTGTCAACATATCATCGGTAAGTTATTCCAAGACGTTATAATTTATGTAGAGCAACGATCGATGATCATAATTATTTTCATTCTGGACTGAACTGAGAGTCGAAAATTCTTGTAACGTTTTTTTCGTCATCTGAGTTATTTTATGGCACGTACTGCCGAAACGGTTGGAGATAGAGTAAAAGTCCATAGGAACAATTTTGTAGAGGATCAAATTTTCTACAAAAAAGTCTGTATTCAAACGTTTTTACTTTCAGTATTTTAGTCTGTAGAGCCGGTGGAAAAATACGTGATTTCCGGAGTTCCATTCTGCTCGAAGGTTGAGAGGAACTAAGCAAAAAACCGTGGGAGCAATTTTGTAGAACAAAAAACCATAAGACTTCGTGCAGAGTCCTTGAAAAATGGGTTTTTTTTTTTTCTTCAATCGGCTCTCAGGGCTGAACGACTGGAGATAGAAAAATGTTGTCGGGACCTTTTTTGGAGGAAATTCCATGCTCTTCAAAAATGCTTCTATGGTCTTTTGCTCTATTTCCAACCGTTTCAGTGTTACACACCATAAAAGGAAGGTCCATATATGACCTTGAAAACCAGGTCTTATTTCGATGAGCTCTAATGACTAAACCACCGGAAATAGAAAAATTTCTTCGGAATCTTTTTTGTAGCAAATTTTACGCTCTACAAAATTGGTCCCATGAATTTTTGTCCTATCTCCAACCGTTTCGCCAGAAAACGCTGCGAAATAGAGTTTTTTTCTCCAAAATATAATTCAAACCATAAAAACGATTGAAAAATCGCTTCAAATGAAGGGAAAAAAAAACGTGTCTGGTGTTTCAGGAATGAATCCAACGAAAATAGGTCAGCCGGAAGTGGACAAACCGGCAGAAAATGCAGACGACGAAACAGCGATGATTTACCAAGAATATTTGTTGGACCCGAGCTTAACAGTTCAGCAAGTTTTGATCGATTCGCAGGCGGAAATTCTCGATTTCGCTCGTTTCGAAGTCGGTGAAAATCTCGAGATTGGCCAGGAGCTCGCGAGCGTCGAGACTTGCGGATGAGCCAAATTTTTCGTTACCAAAGTTTCCCCTTCAATTTCGCGTTCGGAAAAATAAAAAATAAAAAGTATCGTTGATAGAAAAAAGAAAAAAACAAATAAATTAACAATGGAAACGCGAAATAAATCGAAGAAATAAAATTTATCAAGTTGTATTGTAAATAAACGAAGATCGACGCTCCATTTTTTTTCTTGTAATTAATTTGATAACAAAAACATGAAAAAAAAAAACTTTCCAAAATCCTTTCACACTTCGTCGAGCTCTATTTTTTTTTCTTTTTATCAAAAAATCTCTACTCCGCGGTTTTTTGCTCCGTTTTCGAAACGCAATCGATCGGCAACGTTTTTATCGCCTCGGACATTTTCTTACGAGCCAATCGCACCGATTTCCACAGCCACATCCGCGAATCTTTTTTCCAGTATCGTGCTATGTCGTCAGGAGTATATTGAAATCCCTTTCAAATGAAAATAAATCAATTTCTTATCCGTCAAATAAAAAAAAAACCTGAAAAAAGTTATCGGAGTAGAAAAAATGGTGTAAGAAGGTTGAAAGAAATCAAAAATGTTCTGCGGGGGCAAAAAAAATGAAAAAACTATCTTCGAAGCCAAGAAAAATGGAGAAATGTTTTACGGAGGAAAAGAAATGAAAAAAAATTCCTACGGAGTTGAAAAAAAGTTAAAAAACGATTTAAAGATTATAAATTCTGAATTTTTTGTTTTTTTTTCTATTTGACAAAGTTACCTGATAATTCAAAATTTCGGGTCCTTGTACGACGAGTTTCATTGAAGAAATTTCCCTGCTTTTGATCTCTCGGCAATTCTTTAATTCGCTATTTTCCATGCAATCAGGACAGGGACAAGTTTGGGTTCCACGATCGCCAAAATTTGGCAAAGTTGCTTCCCTCGAATTGTCCGAAGCTCCCAATCTCAGTCGATCGAACGCTAACGCAAAATCTTTCGAATCCGAATCGCAATAATCGATCTATTTTCAAATACCGATACAAAAGTATTTTCAAATTGATTAATTACTCAAATTTACTCAAAGAAATCATTTTTTTTCAACAAAATACTAACATTTCGCTAAATTCGATCAACAAAAACAATTTAAAATAAATAAATAAATCAGGAGAATAAATTCTCTTAAGAATTTCGACAAAATTTAGAAAAATGCATTTTGGCAAAATTACGATATTTATTTACTTCTGTTTCTTCGGCACACACGTCACAGCCTCCAAGGTTAAAAATACTGGCATCACTTCGAGATTTTGCCAGAAGATTTTTACTGTCCTCGAGGTGTAAATCGTCGACTAAAAAAGCATTAAAATTGGTGCCATTTCAAAAAATATTTAATTTCTATTCCTTAAACAATTTTTATTAACGTTATAATTACGTTTATAAAAAAAAAAACAAAACGTTATCCCTAATTTTTATTGATAATTATTACGAAAGAATCTGGAAAAGAAGAAAAAAAAATACTTCGTACCGCTCCTGTAGTCGGTTTCCCGATTTCGCCAATCCATCAGATTTTTCTCATCATTAATCTTCGAGAAAGAAGAAAACAAAAAGTACTAGTTCTATAAAATTGATTTTTGTCTCCACTTTTAAACCTTTACAACTCGATGGGCTGTCATCGAACGACGTGAACTTAAAAGACACGATTTTCCACGACGTTCACTTTTTTATTCATGAAAGCCAAATTATTTTGATTTTCTTAAAAAAAAAAAAAAAAAAAATCGAAATTAAATGTCGAGTTTTATCGTCCCTTGATGTATATCTTCACTAGACTTTCTTCATTAATATTGCCATTATTTTCATTTTATAAATACATAAGAAAACAATTCAATTCAAAAAATGTATAAGTTAAAATTTTTATTTTTATTGAAATTTTTTTATAAGATTGTAATCTCGATATTTTTTCGTGGTTGACAAGCCCCTCAGTCTCACCCTTTTGGGATGCCTTAGAACTGACCCCATGTGGAACATTTCCCCTCGCAACTGGTCGTACGAATAAAAAATTACGATGTTCTTAGTCCCAAAATGAATACTTACAAATTAATCAAACAAGTGCGCAATTTTTCCAATATAACAATAAAGTACTTTAAAGTATTAACATAATATTATTATTATTAATTAAAGTGATAAAGTAAATTAAAGATTTCACGCGACAAATCTGATTTTTTTTTCAAGTCTGTTTGTATAGTTTTTTTAAATAATTATTAAGACTGATTTGCAAAAAAAATTGGAAAAAAAAAGTAAATTGTTCCTCGATCTATAAAATTTATAGTAGCTCAAGCAATAAAATAAAGAAGAACTATGAAAAAACGAACTATTTATGAAACAGAATAAAAAATGTCAAAAAGGCAGAAAAAACTGTGGTTAAAAGAAGAAAACGTGATAGTTGAAAAGCCAGAAAAGAAGAAACGTCGAATATGAAAATAAGAATGAATGAAGAAATAGAACAAAAGTAGAAAATAATTGTTCGATTTAATAAAGAGTGGTGATTGCTCGACAAGCAGAAAAAAAAAGAAATAAATGTTTTGAACAATGTATCCATGGCCTATTTAAACGATAAAATTTCACCTAAACACGTATAGTTGGCGAGCACAGAAAGTCTAAACTCATTGCAGGACTCGAGTGAGTGATTATGTGTCTCTCTTTCTCTCCTCCATTATATTTCTTTGTCATTGGAGCGTGTGTAGAGAGTGGAGAAGAGAAAGAGAGAAGAAACAACAGCAGGAGTAGCAGGTGCGTTAGATAACGCGCTTGTATTTTTTTTTTTCTTCTTTTTTTTTTCAATGCCCGCATATATGTGTTCCAGGAGAGAAAGAAGAGGCTTCGTGTTATGGTTGCACGTGTGTGAGTTCGTATGTGTATTTATGAGGCTAGCCCGTTGGTCACGGGTGGCCGAACGGAGTTCCGGGCCCACTTCCGGACGAGCCTTTTGCTCTTCTCCGGACTCACCGCTATGGTTTCTTTCTCTTTTGTTTCTCTTTTTTTTTTTTTCTCTTTTTTTCGTTTTAATATACTTTGAAAAATATAATACGTGTCAGTCGCCTGTGAACAGTTAGCCGCGCTGTTACGTGCTCGTCTCGTTTCTCCTGTGCGGTGCTTTCTTCGTGTGTTTTTCTTTACAAATCCCGCGTCGCTTCTCACATTTGTGAAGGAATTTCATTCGCTCGCGCTCCAAATGATCCTGGAAATATCGACGTTCGTTTTTTATTGACGTTTTAAACGATGGGATTTTCCAAAAGGGTAACGTTTCTTCTTGAATCTTTTTTTTTCTTTGAAGATTTTTTGTAGCAGCGTTCTAGCCCAGTGCAAACAACTTTTGGAACGTTTTGCAAACGTTTCTTCATTTCTTCTTTGTTTAGTTTTGGCGCCAAAATGCAGGTGTTTGCCTTTCTTTTGATTTTGTTGAGTGAATTTAACCATTTCTTCTTTTCTTCCTTTGTTTTCTGTCATTTCTTCCTTGTTTGTCGGTCAGGATTTTTTCTTCGGTGTTTATTTTTATGTTCGTTGCTTTTCTTCTTCTTCTTCTTCTAAAATTCTCGCTTATTTCTTCTTTTCTTCTTGATTTTCTCCGCCGCTTTTCTCGTCTGCCATTATTTTTCAGTGTCTCTTGTTATCTGCTGCTTTTTAAAACTCTTTTTCCTTCGGATATCTTCCGTTTCTTCTTCGATATTGCTCGCGAATATTTTATTTTTTTTTCTCTTCTTTACCACGATTCGCTGTTTCCAGTGTTTCTTCGTTCCCCTGCATTTTTCTTCATTACTGCCCCTATATTTTTATCATTTACCGCATATCTTCTTTTCTTCTTCTTTGATATTTCATGACATTAATCATTTTATCTTCTCACCAGCTCTAGTACCACGCGTTGTTTTATAACTTGTTCCTTTCTGCATAAATCTCCATGATTTCTTCTCCATTTCTTCTTTTCTTCTTTTTTACGTTTAACTGTTTTTTCTATTCCTCCTCTATTTTTCTTCCAAATTAAGGACATCGTTTCTTTCTCCTCTCTCTCTTTAATATTTTCGGCGTCTCTTCATCTTCCGATTCTCATATCTTCCTCGCACCCTCTCAGCGTATTACCACCGCCATTTTTTTCTTTCGAGAGTCACAGTTCGTTATCACTCATCCGCAGAGTGGAACGTTCTTGTCCCCACCCTCTACAACTCGACGCGTCCGAGTGGAGTGAATAATTGTGTTCCCCTCGAGGAAACGGGCCCATCATCATCATCATCATCATCATTATCATCATCATCACCAGAACACACTTTCGTACATCTTATCATAAAACTCTTGGGAAGTGTGCTACTAGAGTTTGGTCGCGTAAATCGTTTACGATCTAGAACTATCCAGCAAAAAATTTGCATTCACACCTACGCGATTGTGCAAGTGACTGCGAAATCATCATCTTTCTCTTCTTCATCTTCTCTCTCTCTCTCTCTCTCTCTCTCTCCACCTTTTCTCGTACATATGAAGCAAGATTACTACTTCCGTGCTTAGAATCTTTAGGTTCGTAAAATAGTGCTCGAATCACTTGCACACTTATAACAGTACAGTCGACCTGCCTTATATACATATGTATACATATCTATATATATATAATCTTTTTTTTTACATAAATCCATATGTACATCTATGCTAATGTATACAGATATATATTTTTGCATATATGACTTTATATGGACTCTATATATGTGTCTATGTGTGCTCTACCTGGCCGGATGACTTGTATATATGTACATATCGGTTCTATGTATAATGCGGTGTGATTAAGTCCTCGTGAGAGATCGTATTATACATCGACTCTGCCGGTTTTCTCATGAGCTAGTTTTCAGCGGGTAACCACGAACGTCAGACGCAACGAAGGACTCTGGTTTCTTCCGATCTTTTCTTCTTTTTTTGTTTTTCAACTCATTTCCGTTTTTTCAACAACGTTCCATCATTTCTTCATCGCTGGAAGATATTTTGCAAAAATTTCGCCATTTTTTGTTGTTGGGATATTCTTCGAATTTGCTTTTCTCTTTTTTTTCTGTTGGGTGAAAAGTTTTCGATTTTCATCGACCTGGGTATTTTCTGGAGCTATCCAGATCCCTCGGCTTGCGATATTTCGCCCGGCACCGAGATGATCTTCGAAATATTGGCGAAGGTAAAAAAAAAAAAGGAAAATTGATTTTTCAACGCTGTTTAGGCACTTGGCTTCGCTTAATCTTTGCTTAAATAACGCTCCTTTTGCAGCCTTTTATCGCCATTATCGACAATGCTATCGAACCCGACGCAAACCATTAATCCACTTGGATTTATGAGACCGATTCTTTTTCTTGATTTTATCGGTTCTTACCTTTTTTTTTTTCTAGGACGATAGAAGCTCGTGCTCTGATGATTCGGGCAGCGATGTCTTCAGAAGTGTACCTAAAAATCGTACCGTATTCCTCGTTTGGAAAATTGAGGTATTTTTCGGTCAATGTTTCAATTTATTTATAGTTTATTATTAAAATCATATTTTATTTAATTATTACTTACCAAGTTTTAGAGAAAATTCTTCACAACAATTTTTTTCAAATCCTTATTTTTGATGAACGTGATACACAATTTTTTTGACAGAGGACAAATTTCCGTGTTTGTTCAATGTTTTTCCGAAAATTTAAACAAACAAAAAATACTGACTTTTCTTTTGAGGTGCACAATCAATTTTGGTTATTTTTATTCTATTCAAGAGATTACGGAAATTCATTTGATTCGTGAGAATAATTTTTATAGTTAATTATCAATAATTAATAATAAATGTCAATTATTATTATTATTATTAGCTATTTTATGATCCACTTTTGTGGAGATTGTCGTGAAAAAAAATTCTGGAATTTATGGCAATTACGAAAATAAAATTGTGTAATTTTTCAGGGTTTGCGAGCAATCAGCGTACCGAGAAATAAAATGGGCATTTTCTTATCCGAGTCTGCTTACATAATCTACGCGGTGTCTTCCAAAGACGGACCACTTCCGTATCCCGGAGTACCGGTAATTTTATCGCAATCATATACATTTGATTTTTTCAATTTTCCTCCGCGTTCGATCATTTTTCATCATAGTACGAAAAATTTATGAAAAACGTTAAAAAAGTTGCAAAATCGTTGAATAATAATGATGAAAATACATATTTCAAAACATTTGCAAGAAATATGATTTTTTAGAGAATTTTCTTAAATGGCTAAATACAAAGAATCGATGATTAATGAAAAAAATTGGAAACAAAACCGTTCAAGGTGAAAGAGGTCAAGCCGAACAACTCGGTCCGCGCGATCCACTTCTGGATCGGTTCGTCCTGCGATTCAACGATTTCAGGTGGCGCTGCATTGCGAGCAGCGGAGTTGGATTCGCAAGTGTCAGCGAGTATATTATCGCGTGAGTCGGAGGGTCGTGAAACTTCTCGCTTGATGTCGTATTTCCGTCGTGAGTTCGTGATCGAGCGGAATCATTTTGAAAGTCCGAGTTGTACGTTGCATCGGATCACGGGATTGTCATTTCCGGTATTGACAGAATTGGATGGTGTCAGATGGAGTAATTTTACGTCACGTGACGTGATTCTATTGGACACGAAATCAGGAGGAGTTTTGTTCCTTTGGCTGGGCTCGTCTTCGAGCGAATTGCACAAAAGACATGGGGCGACAATCGTGGAATCGCGCAGGGATAACAACAATTACCGGGTGGTGGTGGTCGAGGATGGTTACGAGAAAACGATCGGCAAAGAAGATCGGCAGCTCTTCGAATCGTATCTCGATCCTCAGTCGAGATCTGTATTACCGGAGGTCGGTAAAGCAGAGTATCTACCGAGTCCGATAAAGTTGTACAAGTGTTGCGAGCAATCGGGCAAGTACAAAGTGGCGGAGATGAAATCTGGACCAATATTTCGAAGAGATTTGACCTCCAGTTCCGTTTATCTTTTGGATCGTGGGGAAGCCGGAGTTTGGGCGTGGGTTGGACGTGAAGTTGATGCCCGTGAGCAGCTCGAAGCAGTCAGAAACGCGAGAGGCTTTGTCAAGAAAAAAGGATATTCTTCCGGCGTGCCAGTCGCCAGAGCACTCGAAGGGGAAGAACCGAATGAGATGAGAACTTTGATTAAACTCTGGGATACCATGAGAAACCGACCACTCACGTTGCCCGCTAATTTTGAAGCTGATTACATGGCTGAGCGACCCAGAATGGCCGCTGAATGCCAATTGGTCGATGATGGCAGTGGGGACAAAACTATTTGGAGAGTCTGTGGAAAAAATGGACTGGTCGAGATCGAAGATCGTGGGATATATTATGCCGGCGTCTGTTATGTCATGTGCTACAAATATGGGCAGGGAAGACGAAGAAGAACTATTGTGAGTACTCGTTTCTTTTTTATGAAGCTATGGAATAGGAACACATGGAGTTCATGGGAATTAAGTTGTTTGAACAGTTCGTTTTTAAGAGAAAATACCTTTTTTAAGTTTTTTGGGAATTGGAAGGAAGACATATAAAGTTACCTACATGGCACAGTTTCTTCTGTTGGGTAATTGAGTTTTTTTAAGCCTATTCAGGGGTTTGAGAGAAGAAATGAGGTTTTTATAGCGGAATTTCGTCTTCTTATTTGAAAGGGATTGAAAATAAAAACTGTCGTGGTTTTTTCTTCTTTGGGGACGTTTGAAAGTTTAAAGAAGACATGGTCTTGGGCGAAAACTGATTTTTGCAGTTACTTGGATTAGTTAGGCTTCTTCGGGGGTTTTGAAAACACTATTTATAATTGTTCTTGACTGTTTCTTCTTTGGGAAGCTATGGCCTGCTTCAACTATTACACGAAGAATCGACTTTGCCACAAGACAATTTCCTATTTCGATTTTAGGGTCCTTGATTTCTTGATTTCTAAACAAAGGAAGAAATATCTGCAATCAAAATCGAGTAACTTACACTCGTTGGGAAACGCGCATCGAATTTATATTTCGTGTGATAACTTAAACGTTTGTGTGCAAATGTGTGAATAGATTTACTGTTGGGAAGGAGCACATTCTTCCGGGATCGACAGAGACACAGCCCTCGAAGCAGCCTGTCGTCTTGCCGAAGAAACTGACGCTCAGCTCGTGAAAGCTTCACAGGGAAGAGAACCACCACATTTGTTACAAATTTATGGTGGAAAATTAAGAATTCTTGCCGGACAACATCAAGATTTCCGTGAGTCATCTCTTCATTCGTTAGCTTCACTATAAGTTTTTCTTCATTTCATTATTTCTTCGATATTGAGGGAAGAAATATTCAAACAAAAAGAGAACTTCATTTTTCTTTCATGTTTGGGAAACGAGTGAAGTGATCTCTTTTTTTTTGCATTCTGCCCGACGAATGTTTATTTATTAAATACTAAATGAAATGATTATTTTTTCAGCACCAAAGAAATATCTTGTTCGTGTTTTTGGCTCAACGCCTTACACTTCAAAAGCTTTGGAACGTCCCTTAAGATCGAGTAGTCTCGATTCTGGTGGTGTTTTTATTCTCTTCTCTACATCTCCTTACGTCTGGTGCGGAGGAAGAAGTACCGGGGACGCGAGAGAAGCTTCGAGACGACTGGCACCAAGCAGCGCTCCTCTCGTCGCTGAGGGCAAGGAACATGATGATTTTTGGCAACAACTTGGTGGTGAGATTTTGCAATTTTTTCTGCAATTAAATAGTTCATCAAAAATCTAATCATTGAAAAGTTCCACCTTCTCCACGATTCTGTAATTAGATCGATTGAAGATGGAAAATAATTTGAAAAATTGGGATTCAATGAGTCAAACAAAAAATATGTTTGAATGTTTTTGGCTGCAAGAATAATTTTAATTAATTTTAACCTTTATATCATAAAAAATTGCATTTTGATTACAAAAAAACTATATTTTTCACAATTCTACGCAAGAAAAAGAAAAATGTTTTGAAATTAAAAAAAAAAACGCGTTTCAGGACCTGGAAATTATGGTACAGAGTCAAGGGAAGAGGAGGAAGAATCCCAGAGGCATTTGTACGAGTGTCGAGTGACGGATGGCATATTTCATGGCGATGAAATATTGGGATTTACACAGAGCAGTCTTTTGCCAGAATCCTCATGGATTTTGGATGCCGGTCGAGTGATATGGATATGGTTGGGAAAAAATTCGTCGATGAAGACTTATCGGGAGTGTGTTTCAGCGGGGACAAAATTTTTGTACGGTCATCCGGCGGGTCGCGACCGAAATACGGAAATTTCGATAATCAAACAATCTCACGAGCCTCCAACTTTTATAGGACTTTTTGATAATTGGAATCACAACTTTTTGAGAGATTATCGTTCGTTCGAATGTTTCAGACGATCTTTCGGAGATCAAACGAATCACGACAATTTTTCTCCCCAAATAAAAATCAAAATTTCTAATTTTGATTCTCACCTCAAATATCCACTGAGAATTTTGAAAAACGAACCGGAAAATTTACCCCCGGGCGTTGATGTCTCCAGAAAAGAAATTCATTTGACTTACGACGATTTCGTCACTACTTTCAAAATGAATCCTGACGATTTTGACAAATTGCCCGAATGGAGACGACAAAGGCTCAAACAAGCTGCTGGGCTATTTTAATTTTTCTCTCCCCTCTCCCGCCCCTAATTTTTGCTTCCGTTCTTCTGTCATTAATTGTAGACTAGAATTGTGATTTTTTATTATTATTTATAAGCCGCAATAAATAATAAATCTTTGAAAAAAAACACATCCATAAAAACAATTTCATACAACGCAACCAAGTTTTTTGGATGGTTTCGTGTAGGGCTGATGTCCCTGATGAACGCCTATTACTTTCCAACCACAGATTTTGGGGGGGCTTTTTTTGCCACGCGGTCAAAGTTGGCAAAACCATGTTTTTCGGAGATAGCGTCGAAACTCTTCACCGCGGAAAAAAGTTCCATAAGTATTTGTAGATATTAGAAAAACGAACAATTTGGCGGGTCGCAAATTAAAATCGGTTCATTAGTTCGCTCGCTAAATAATAAAAACCAGCTAAAATGGTAATTTCTGTTATAGCCCATTATTAGTTTAAAAATGCGTAAACAGCTTCCAAAATCTCAGGATCTATGCCCTCCAGTCAACTAAATAGTCGTGCAAAATTTGGGCTAAATCGGAAGAAGAGTTTCTGAGAAAATCTATTTGTTATTAAAAAATCGACTGTTTTTTGCAAAGAATTTCTCCACCGGAGAGTGTGGCAGTATAATAAGATTTTGTATAAATTACATTTAAAAAATGAAATTTTACCGAATATCACTTTATTTTTGAATTCACTGAAAAAAGGGACAATGAATAATTAAGAGAAATTAATCATTAGAAAAAAAATGTTGATTGCCCATTAATTGGCAATTTCGTTTACGACGACGTGTCCATGGACTCCAACTCGACTCTACGGATCGTCTCCTCCTCGACGATTATCGGACGCACTTCCTTCGTTAAAACAGCAGTCGTGCCACGGTTATAACGATACGAACCCAATCGTTTGCCTTTGACATTCGCCTCGTCATAAGGACGCAAATAATCGACTGCTCGGGCGTCAAAATCAACTCCACGGATCTCCGTTTTTCGCACTACGCAAAGATCCACGTTCGAACCGGAACCAAGATCGTTAAAAACACCAGCACGAATTGCGTCCGCTACCAAACTTTTCCCTTCTTCCTCCTATTTTAGAAAAAAATTGTTTAGATAATTTGTACATTAACTTCAATTTAAATTCTAAAATCGAAAGAATTATCATATTTATTTACATTTTGGAGAACAGTATTTGGAATTTTTTTCAATTTTTCTTATTTTTAAAATAAACAATGAAATAATCTTCATAATTCTTCAAATTAATTCTATTTCAAAGTTACACTTTGACGCAAATGGAAGAAAAATTTTCTTGAGTTTTTCCAAATTCGTAATCTTTAGGTACGTTTGAAAAAATCCGATAAATAGAAAATTCGTTATAACAACAAAAAATGTTTAAAAATCACTTGTTTTCATTGGAACTGAAATAAAAAATCGAATAGATTGAGACAAAACTTACGCTCATGTCCGGTTTCCATCTGCTCTCGAAAACTGCCATAGCGGCAAGAGAACCAGAACCCATGGTTGTGTAATGGAATTTCTCGGAGGAACCATGTGGAAAAATGGAATACAAATGAGGGCCGTTGATGTCAACGCCTCCAACGATAAGGGCAGCTCCGATGTGTCCTTGATGACGGAACAGCAATTGTTTCAACATCATATTTGCCGTTGAAACAGGAACAACGCGCCCGGTATTCAAACGATGAAGTTCCAATTGACTCGCAATCATTTGAGTCGTCATTTCTGTATCGGCCGCTGTTCCAGCTCCGCAGCAACTTTTATAAAGGCCAATTTTGATCAATGGCTCGACAACATCGTTCGACGAGATTGTCAATTTATTTGAAACGGCGAACCATCAATATTTTCAAGTAAAAATCATTTTTTATTTTTGTTTTCGGGGACAAATGTTTTCCTTGATTTTTCTAACGCAATTGAAAATTTTTACAAAAATTGGCTTTTGTAAAAAATTCAACGCAACGACACGGTTTTTATGATTTTTCAAACTAATTTTGGTTCTCGAGTTTGCAAAGTTTTCAATAAACTTTTTTGCAGAATGTTTTGTTAGCGGAAGGAAAAACATTTTTTTTCTCCAAACTCTACGCCAATCAAAAAAATTGTAATTCAAATTTGTCGTAATCTGTGTTTCACAAATATTTTTCCAAATAATGAAAAAATTTCATAAAGTAAGAATAAGGAAATTGAAGAAAAAAAAAAAAAAAAATGACAAACAAATGAATGAATAACGATAAATATTGAAATCGGGGCAAAAAAAGAATCGATCGTCAAAATGGGGAAAAAATATAATATTTTGAGCGGAATTGGCAAAACAATTTATTGTCATGGAAGTGATGGAAGTAGAAATAGAAGAAAAATTGAAAAACTCACTAAATATTGGAAGCAAGGAAGTGAATCTTGCTGCAATTTTTGTCGGAGACGATTGTATCCTCGGTGGCTCTTGTATCGGCGCCTAAAATCACTCCATCTTTATAAATGATGCCAACGATGGTTGTACCAGTTTTTTGGGCCTTTGGCGCAGGAAAGCCTTTTTTGGCGAGCAAGTCATTTCTGAAGAAAAACGGAAGTATTGGAATTATTCATAAAAAGATCGAAAAACGTAAAGATTTCATTGAACATCGTAAAAATTCTAAAATCCAACAAATATCAAAGACATTTATGAATAAAGGTTCGATCGAGGGTGTAGAAAACGTAAAAAAAGTGTATGAAATCACGTCGCGAATTTTTTTTTCGTATTTTGAACATTTTTCGATTTCTCCACGCGATTTATGTCGATTTTTTTTTCGTGCATTCATTAAACGAAATTGCAGACTTCATTGTTTTCTATTTTGATGCAAACTGCAGTATTTTTTATGAGGGAAAGGAAATAATTGGGTAAAAGTGACACAGCATTATTAAACTTTGAGGTTATGTGACAAGAATTACAAGTCACAAATGAACGTCATTTTTGTCTGGATAATTCGAGGATTTCGATAATTTTGGATTCGCACGTACCTTTGACAAAGATCGAAAGAAAATCCAGGCGCTGGAATCTCCGGCACGAGAAGAGACGTCATTTTTATTAATTCGAAATATTTGTTTGTTGGATTGAGATTGAGAGTAAACGCGAATGTGTCGAGGCGACAACTTCAAAACGCACTGAACACCGGCTCGAGCTTTGTCGGTAAAATCGTTGAATTCAGATGGTAAAGAAACTTGTGAAAATTTAGTTCGCTCTAAATCCGTCTCGTGGCGCTTCATCCTTTGTGAATTTTGACGAAATCGATTGTCAAACATTTAATTAAGTTTATAATTAACTAATATAATCGATTATGATTTCTATAAATGCTGATGAAATTTTTAACGAGGAATATTAGAAAAGTAATCATTAGAATTATAATTTGAATGATTGAGAACTTGAACTAAATTCTTGGAAAAAAAGATGAACATTTTTTTAAATATTCTATAAAGCACTTCGAGAAATGTCAAAATATTTATTGAACTAAAACAAAAATCAGCTTAATATAAAAAAATCTTTCATTAATTTGTCGATGAAGCAATTCATTGTTTTCTGAGGGAATACAGAAAAAAAAGGAATCAGGAATAATTAGTTTTAATATTACGCGATAGAACGTGTGATGAGTCAACACATTATTTGATATCTTTAAGATCCATCTAATGTCTGCTATCTTTTGTATTTTTTGCAAAACCTCCGGCGATATATCGTACGGAGGATAAACTTTTGCTAAGAATTATTAATAGGAGAATATTATGAAATAAATCTTGAATCAAAGAACAATAATGTAGTAATAGCAATAAAAAAAAATAATTAATTGAAAGTTTATCATTTAATTAATGACTTAT